>VYZP01000033.1:0-135202 GCA_013400635.1 Hypocryptadius cinnamomeus
GCACTCTGAGGGAACTGTTTTCACCAGCCAGACTTTCAAATGGGTATTTATATTCATTGGACACCTCTCAGGATTAATACAGTGTACCCTCTCTGCATCAGTACAGTTGAGATACTGGGAGGTATTAAGGCATTATTCATGGTGGGTTTATTACTTAAAATTAGAGCTTTTGGGCCAGATCTCCAGCTGGCATAAACTCAACATAGCTCTATTTAAATTAAAGGAATTGTGCTAATTTACATCAAATTATGATCTGTGCTGAAGGTCTCTAAGGATTATCTACTCAATAAGTCACTTATTTTAGCTAATTGAAGTAGTTGAGAGTGCTTCTTAGTAAATTATGAACCACCTATGATATTTATTCATTGAAGAGCTCAGACTGTTAGGCATTACTTGCATATTATCTTTCTTTCCTTCCCTTTTTTAATTGAATATATCTCATCACAACTTTGAATCTACATCAGCAAATCTTCCCATACAAAGCTCACATGGAAAGATAAGTTTTTGCTTAGCACTGACTGTTTAATTTAAACACAGATACTTGTTTCTTGCACACCTTATTTCAAAATTATTGTGGAGCTACCAAGCTGATGCCAAGCTCATATTTTCTAATGCTGTAAAACATTACAGCTATAAAATCAAGACCACCAGGTTGCCCAAAAAACATTGTTCTGCTCAGTTTTACCTTACCTAGACACCTGATTTGTAACCCTTGGCTTTATGAATACACACAGCAAGCTGGATGCTGTATCTTTATTTCATATATTCCAAAAGGTAAAGCACTGTGGCCCTGAAACTTGATTTTAAATTTACTGGCAGAGAGGCAAGGGTTTTGCTGAAATGTCACCAGTACAGGATTGATTTCTGTTAGACCTGGCAGCGTCAGGTTAATGGTTGGACTCAACAATTTAGAGGTTTTTTCCAACCTTAATGATTCCATGATTCTTTAATACTCACAGATTTACTGCATAACTTGCTCAGACTACAGGCACAGAATGCCTATTAAAACAGTATTTTTTACATACTGGTTGGCACAAAGCAATCAGGAAAACAGATTTTTTCTTTCACTCACAACTGCGTTATGATGAACCAGAATTCCTTTTCATTAGCACAAGGAAAAGATTCATCTCTCTTACCTTTTATTTCTGTCCTCTATCTGCAAGATGTAGACCATGTCATCAGCAGAGTGAAGCTTGGAGCTGCTGTCTCCCCACTTCAGCTTCAGGCTCTGAGGCCCTGCTGCAGCACACTCCAGCCGTGGAGGTAAGGGTGGCAATGGCCTGGTTTTTGCTTTAATAAAGTGGCTAAAAGGTCCAGCTCCGATTTCATTGACAGCCTGGATCCTGATCCTAAAACGAACAGCAAGAAGATGAATGTTAAATGAAGTGCTTTCATGAGGTTCTTGGCATAAACACATGCCAAGGGGCAAGAGAGCCTTCTGGAGCTGCCTGTCCCATCCCTGCCCAGCTCCCAGGGCTCTTTGTGGCACACTGGAAGGCTCTGTCAGCACAAGAGGGATCATCCTGCTTAGACTGTAAGAGGTGCAGTGAAGATGTGAGAAATGCAGAGGCAGAGGGGAAGGTTTGGGATCTCAGGACCTGGTGACAGCCCCTTCAGCCACAGGGACAAGTGGCAGGAGCACAGGACAAGCACAGCCTGGAAAATGTGAAGTGCCCAACCATGAGTAAATAAAATGCAAAGGTGTGTTCTGGTTGTCTAACAGAGATCATGGACTAATTTAGGTGAAATCATTCAGGGAAAGCACTGGTGTCACTGCCATGAGACCCATCCCCATGCTGGCAAACACCCTGAAGACCCAGGGCAGTGCTCTCTCAGTCTCACAAAGCACACTATTTAAGCACAGGAAACTCTGCTGGGAGGAACTAATGAAGGAGGTTAAATCCACAGACCTCCTACACTCTGCCACAAACTGCAGAAATGTTAACTGCCAGTGAACTATCCATTAGATCAAATAAATGCTGGACCCAAGTCACCCTCACAAGATGCACAAAGGCCCTCGAGCTATTTGAGGACATCAAGAAGAAAAGCAGACCACTTGCCTGGTCACAGCAGCTTGAATTTGGGAATGTTCTTAAGACTGAGCCAGGCTTCTAAATTCTATTTGTTTCTTAAGATAATGACTCCTGCTTTTTGCTTTGTTAATTTTCTCTTACCTGTCTGCACCTTAGTCTAACACTGAGATGAGTGAATAGTAGCAGTCTCTGACTGTGGTAACATCAACAGAACCATAACAAAAGTGGGAAATTTGTATTTCCAAACAGTTTTGAGGACTTTGTAAACAGAAATATTGGTAGAGATGAGCCTGAAAGGTTTCAAAAGTTTGTTAATCAAAGACTAAATATCAAAAATCAGGATGGAGAAAACTAATTAAGTTAAAGATAGTTCAGCTTAATTAAGCTAGCTGGAGAGATGCCATTTACTTTGGAAATCCTGTGCACAGCAGCCTTGTATTTTCTCATGGGTAAAGACTCTTTACAAGAATTGCCTTTGCTTGGCAAAGCTACTGATTCTGACTGAAGAACATAAAGTGATGCAAGTTCACACAAACAATGTATGAAAAATTACTTTGCTTTTAACAGCAAATTTTCAGATCTACCATCAGGAAAAGAGTATGTTAAAGGGATAGGGAAAAAGACTCTCCAGAGAGTATTCCACATTGGAAAAAACCCCCAAAACTGCATTTTCTGCCTTTCAAGACCATAAAAGGTTACATTGTTAATAAACATATTGCAAAACAATGAAGTCTGATCTATTGGTTAGTCAGCTAAAGCCACTGCACACTGAGAATGCAGTGTGTATACAGTCATATGCAAATGTGTGCTTAAAACTCTGCTTATTGACCCAGCCATTAACACGGGCAACATATTGCTTGGTGTGGAGCTGCATTTTCCCTTTAACCTTCCTCCTGGCTTCAGGAAATGCATTCTGACCACCTTATATCACTACATTCCTCCTCTTCCTCCCTAAGGGTGGATGGCACAAAGATCTAGTGGGAGCCTCCTCCTCAACTGCTGCTTGCAAGCATAGAAAGAACAAAAGGCTTTTCTAGTGTCTGAAGATGTGTAATTAATATAAACATTGATCTTACTTCATATTATGCTGCCATTCTGCTTTACATTTAAGAGTCACTACATCAATATTTAATGGTATTTCCAACAAAAAAACCAAGCCTGCCTGTATTTTCACTGGATTCTAGTAAGCTCTCCATTAGCATGTGCACACAAACAGTAACAGCTATATTACAAAATGCTACTACTCTTTTGCAGATTGACTGCAGCAGCATGCTCTAGAGTATATATCCTTTTGTTTTGTTTGGTATTACTTAAAGTCCCAGTAACAACAAAGCCTCTCCTCTCCTGTAACTTCAGCTGGTTTCCAACTGGCAGCTACCACACCTGAAAACAAGCAGTGAAATGAATCTCTCCAATATAACACTTTTCAGATATATGCATGCATAGAAACCTGCACTTCTCCTTGTCTTGCTTTTGCCAGGTATTTGCACAAGGCAAAAATGTGTCTCCTCATTCATTTTTTTTCTTCTTTTCCTCTGCTGCACAGAGTTCTTGCTCCCCACTTCTGACACACACAAATATGCACACACACACACTCCCCTCCTGACTCTGGAGCACAGTAAGACTGATGGAAACTCTTAAGCCTTAAGATAGAGACAGGCATCTTTACAAATGAGTGATGACACTGGGAAAGCAGGAATTGATTTATTTGACTCTAACATGGCTGATGTGGCCACTCTTTGCTGCTGATTGCACCACCATAAAGCTCTGTAAATTGCCACTATCATTCCCAGGGCCTGAGCTTCATCAGACACATATAAACAATGAATTTTGTGTTTCCTGTGCACATGGCAGTGCAACCCAAACCCTGGTGTCACCCTCCCTCCCAGCAGTGTCTGTCCGTGGGGATGAGGCCTTGGGAAGTCCAAAGGGAAGGGGAGGAGGAAGAAGGGAAACAGAACAGGCAGAAAGGAGAAGAGGGAAGAGCAGATGGCAGTGGGAGAGCACCTTGTACTGCACCATCTCTGCTCCTGCTCAGGTGCTTTTCAGTGCCCCTGCCCCAGCCTGTGACAGTGAGCTTTTCCAGGGGGTGGCACAGCCAGGGTGGGCAAGAGAACAGCCACAATTAACTGGAAACCAATTCCTGTTTACAGGACTGGTACTGGGAAAAATCAACTCTATTTTCATATAAAAGTATAGTATAGACAAGAAGAAATATTTGCAGCAAAAGCACTTCCTGAATTCCTTTCAATTTCCCCACTAATGGTTTCTAAGTGAAAATACCCCAAACATCCTCTTGGAAAGAAAGATGGTTTAACAATCTGACAATCACAACTTGACAACAAGTTTTTTGAAAATGTTAAGACTGTATTTAAGAATACTGCCTAATTCTGCAGACCCCGGACCAATAATATTTGTATTCATTCTCACATTTTCCCACTATAACTTTTAAACATTTAGAAAGAAAAATCATAAATCAGACTAGGTAAATTTAGAAACCACAAAATGATCTTTAACAGACCATTTTCTCTTAAGAGATTCTTGACCCAGGAAAATAAACACACTAAACATGATGCTATTTTCAGATTGGTCACAAAATCCTTTGTATAGTATTCCAACAAACTGGAAAATCAACTTTTGAATTAATTTTAGAGTCTGACATGAGAAGACTTTGATTCCCTTGTTCCCATAAGAGGAATGCCACCAGTTGCAATACATGTGCCTGTGGAAGCCTGTGGGAGTTAAAATGCCATGGACTTCCAAAGGGGAGGGGAAGCAGCATCCTCCACCATCAGCAGCAGCCTGGACACGATGAAGAGCAATCACACACTGCCCCACAATCCCCACTCAAGACTCCTGGAAGAAGACTTAGCTTGACACCCTGAAATATATTTTGTTTTATAGCCTGCTTAAACTTTGCTAATCTGAGCATCCACATGAATTTTTCCCTCCATCTTGGATGATCTTTCAGAATTCACAGAATGACTAGGTTGGAAGAGACCTTCAAGACCATTGAGTCCATCCCAACTTTTACTTGATACGGTTTAAAAATCCAAAATATTTATAGAATTTTTATTCCTAAACCAAATTAAGTGTTGCTATTGAAATTTAATAATGCTACCATATATTTCTGTACACTGCGCAACTTCAGAGAAGAAACATTCTTAAAAATTGGAAGTTGTTTTGCAGTGAAGTATCTCAACAGCAGAACACAATTATCTATGGAATGTGTTAAGCGAAGCTTGGGAACAGACTGTAATAGAAAATTGGTGTTTCTGTGACTGTTGAATACTTATTTATTGTGGAATATTTATTAACTCACTCCTAGTTACATCAGTTCACAGAAAACCAGGCCAAGTATATTACCCTATAATCTGAGTTTCCAGAGCTTCGTGGCTATGTCAGTAAAGCAGAGAGACTGCAGAACTCAGACATATTTCTGCAGCTGCTCACCAGCCAGGATGTTTACACAGTGCTTTGGGGAGGCATCTGCTCTGTGCAGCAGCAGAGCTGGGCTGTGTCTGAGCAGGAATTCTCTTGACTCAGCCCTACCATGGCCACTCGCAGTGGGACAGAGGCATCTTCCACCTCCTCCTGCCTCAAATGCATTTTGGGATGGAAATCCTTCTCATGGGGTGCTGGCTGGATTTGCTGCTAAGACACAAAGCATCCAACTCGTCAGCCTGGAGCCCAGCTCTGCAGAGAGCCTGGAGTTCCCCCGTGTGCTCTTGGGCTGCTCCTGTCATGGCCATTCCCACAGAAAGCTGGAAGCAAAGCAGTGCCAGACCCAAGCTAACAGGGTGGGCCCACATGGCCAGGCTTTCACAATCACCCCCTATCCAAAACAATTTAAATTTCCAATTTTGGACTTGCTGGATTCATAATAACCAAGAGTGGCTTTCAATTTTGATTTCCCACAACCAAAAACATTGATAGTGGAATTCCAACTCAACTGAAACATATAAACCCTTTGCTGATTTACTTCAAATTCTGCTGAAACTTTGGCAAGCGAGTTCAGAGCCTCAAAGCCAGTAGTACTTGGCTTGTTTAGTCTAGGAAAAATATGTTCAGTGTGTTTTTAAACACAGCAGGGAATAAACACTTGAGAGGGAGAAGAGTAAGTTGTGTTAAACAAAACTGACACAAAAAGAAGACTCATCAGTGGAGAAATGTAGAGAACGAGATCAGTGATGTTCTGAAACATTCTTCTGATTCAGCCAGGGAGGGCAGAAAATGCACCAATGTTTAGCACAGAGCCTTGATAATCCTTAAGGATTTATCAAGGCAGACATTCCCTGATCAAGACAGGTGTCGAGATATGCTTGAAGAAGCAATATCAGTGAACAAGTTAATGACCAATACACTTCGACAAATCTATTTTTGATTAGTAAAATAATACTTCAAACTACTGATGAGGTGCATTTGCAATCCAACTGCAGTCACTTGTCTTCCCTTACAGGAATGAGATGTAAGATTTGGGGTTTCTTTCTCTGATCTTGTGCAATAAAAGAGCTTTCCTACATTATTACTTCTGATCAGCCATACACTGGTCTGTGTTCTTCAAATGGGTTTTTTAGTAGGAACTTAGTCTTACAACAATATTTAGAACAGTTAATGCTTGTGGCTTTGGCTGTTTCACTTGGACCAGAGGCAGGACGAATCCTTGACTAAAACTATGCGATTTAATATGGCACTTTTTACAAAATAATGAAACAAGAATGCAAAAAAAAAAATCATTCCAATCTCCATTTCTAAGCCTTGAAGAAGACATTTCCCTTAAGGAAGCTGTAGACAATCAAGAACCAGCTAAAAAAGAGACTGAAATAAGACTTTGGTGAAGAATTTAAATGGCACATTCAGTCTTGAGTGAGTTGCTCAAAGTCCCCTTTTCAGCTTTTTGGGGTCTTGGTTGAACAAACATTTGAGGAGAAACCAGGGAATATGAGACTGCCCAAAGGTGATGCATTTCCACAGCTGGGTGACCAATCCACAAACAAACTCTTCAACTTTATATGAATGATCTATGAGCAAGCAATGTGTGCTCCTCACTTTAAATGACTTCTACTGTATGTACTTGTATTCTTGCTACAAGTTCTCTCTTCTTGGGTACAGGATAAAATTTGAATTATGAACGTATCATTTACAAGACCTGTAGGACTGTGACCTTGAATACAAAGTAAAAAAAAAAAAGAAAAATGTTACAGGAAGTCTGTGACATCTAATTTTACAACTCTGTGATCAAATTTCGGTCTTTATTAGAACAGTACTTACAATAGCATTTCTTTTGTCACATATTCTGTTGTACTGCTGTTCATTGCCTGCATGGAACCATTTTTCTTTCTTAATTAGCAATTAGGGAGAAAATATATAAGCCTGAACATTAAACTAATAAAATTTTGGCAATGCCACTTAGCAATTTAGACTCTGAAGCAATATAAATTGGTTTTAAATTCAGATCATGTTTTCATTAATCTCCATATAGCAGAGACAAAAAATAGCTGTAGCTATACAAATAAAAGTTCATTGTGTGAAAATTGCTAACTCTGCTCAGGGATCAATAACTTAATAATTTAGTCCCTTGGAACAGTACTTCAAAGGAGCTGAAAAAACATGAGATGTAACACTGGAATTGTAACCATTTCTTATTTTAAAAATTTATTTATTTTTAAATTTATTATCACCAGTGTAACCTTACCTTAGCAGAGCAACTTAAAAAGGAGGAGAGGTCAGAGATAACACAAGGAGAGGAGAAAAGAGGAAAAAAGGCGGGACAAAACAACATTTGAACACAAACTACCACAATCCATCCCACCAAGGCATGACTGCAGATTCCTGTGCCCCTAGGCTGGTTGTTTGGGTTGCTGGGTTGCATTTTCAGCCACTCTCCATGCCAGGAGCACTCCCTGAGTGAAGCAGAGCTGTGTGATCTCCGTGCCCGTCCCCAGCGCCGCACTCACCGGTACGAGGTCTCGGGCAGCAAGCCCTCGATGACGTGACTGGTCACGTTCCCCACAGGGATGCTGACATCTCCCAGGTCGATGTTGTAGGATGTGATCTCAGCCCCATTATTGCTGGGCTCTTCCCAGCTCAGCACAAGGCACACAGAGGGTGAGGGCTGGCAGGCACCCACGTGCTCGTCTTCCAGCACGGACAGGGTGGAGACGGCATCAGGCACGGACGCGGGGGTTCTGCAGGTCACCAGCTCGCTGTAGGGCCCAGCTCCAGCCTGGTTAATGGCCTGGGGGTGAAAACAAAGAACATTTACCAATGCTCTCCTTCACATGTGTATCAAGTTCATAATGATGAACTGTGCTGGAAGAGCTGCATGAATTCTTCAGAGGATGTGCACTGCTGGCTTCCTCTCTGAAGCGTGACTCATAGCTCTGCTATCCTGGGGAATTAGTATCTTCCTTGGTCACTCAGGAATGTCTCAAAAAAACTGGAGAATATTTCTCTTTTCCCTAACAGAATATTTTTCTTTTCCTTTTCATCAGTGGCAAACTTTAGTTAGTAAGGGAAAATGTCACAGTCATGTTGCCAGTGACAGGTGACATCAGCAAACTGGCTACCCAAAATTACTGAGCCACCCAGCACAAAGTCCCCAGTATATTGCAGGGCAGCCCAACAGATGCTTTATGCAAGCGAAATATCCCTAAAGATAGAGGATATTTGGCTTGTTAAAAACTATCCTGGTTCCTAATTTGGAAAATTGATAACTAATTTAATGCTAAAAAGCTTCTGAAATAAGAATATAGGACCTCAGCACAGCATTAAGCCTATGACTCAACATTTCCCTGGAATCACAGAATCATTACAGTTGGAAAAGTCATAATTCACTGCCAAACCACAACCAAAGCACACAACTCAGTATCTCCCACAAAAGAGGAGAGCAACAATTTATGAAGCTTTTCATCCTAAGCCATAGATCCTGAATCCCAGAGGAAACCAAGTTGCAAAACCTGGCCCCTTTCTGCTCATTAATTAGAGGCTGTTGCCTTAGCAAGCCCAACATCACACAGCTGTACAGGCCTGGGGTTTTATCAGCTGATGCTCAGCCAGTGGCAAAAGCTGTACCCACTGCAGTGGAATTGCTAGGGAATGACTGATGTTACCTCCTCAGGATTATCATAAACTCAATCACAGAACCACACAGGCTGGAAGGGGCTGTGGGACTCGTCTCATCCAACCTGCTACTCCAGCCAGGGTCAGACAATGCAGACCAGGCTGCTCAGGCTTTTTTTTCCAGTTGGGTCTTCAAAATTTCCAGGTATGTAGATTGCACAGCCCCTCTGGACCACTGTTAGATCCTTAATTACCTGCACAGTGATATTTTTTTCTTTGCATCTCATCTGAACATCCCTATTTCAACCTGGAGCCATGCTGGATGCAGCATTCCAGGTTGTCAGGAATGGCATGTAAGGGGCAATACCACCTACCCTGGATCTGCTTGCTGGGCTCTTCCTGACACAGCCCAGCATCCTGCCAGCACAGGGAGAGCTTACAGAAAATGGTACAGGAGAAACTACACTAGTCCAGAAGACCTTCCACAAAAAAAGCTTCAATGCTGCCAGCACCCTCCACATTTCCTTTACATTTGGAAAAGTTAGCCCAGAGTCCCCCATCAGGTTACAATTAATCAAAAAATCCAGGTTTACAATGTTGCCAGCAGGACTCTGAGGGCAATGACAGGACACATCAAACAATTGTTTGATTCCTAATCTATGCTTAACTGCAGTGAATAACTTATTTCTGCTCTGCATAATACAAACACAAAGCCATGTTCTGTTTTTCCAGGAGACATTTTGTTCAATTGAAGAAAGAGATAATAAAGTTACATTTGTCAGCCTTTAAAAAGCCCTTCAAAACAAATCCTGCTCCGGGGAAATCTTCTATTTAATGCAGCGCTCCTGGAGCTGTTAGAAGTGAGCCCTGTTCTGTGCTCTGCCAATGATATGATTTGTCTTGCCTCTAAACCAGTGTTTGGCCATTTGTATCTTGCTCCAAGCAATTTATTGTCAGTGGTGTTTTTTAACTGCTTTATTGGACAATCTCATCACCATAACTGATGGGCTTTGCTGCCTAGCTGCTTTCCCCTGCCACCCCCAAATGACACAATATTTCCCTCTGTAGAAGCCACTATTGTTTTCAGGAATATTCATTACAGGAAAAAAGTTGAGCAACAGTAAAGACAATTGTCTGCCCTGCAGTTAGATATGCCTGATTCCGCAATTCTCCTCTTTATTGAATTACTGTAGATTGAGATAGCAATACTGTGTGTTTATTAGAAGGCTGAATAAATGTGGTTAGGGGGATCTTTATTTTTAAAAAGGAAATTTTTCTGTTAAATCTGGTAACAGATAAAATAAACTAACATTTCTGACACTGTTTAACTTTCTTTGCCTGTAATATCTACTTTGTGGGGAGATTTCTGTGTAATTGTTTGAAGATTACAGTGTATCTTGTAAGAAATTCTTCTTCACATAATACAGAGGATCAGATCCAGAGGATGAAGCTCTCTAGGAAGTAATACCTGAGTCACTGATGGACTTCAATAAAATATCTTCTTGCTGTTGTGCCTTTCCTGTAACTTCTGCCTATGGACTAAATTATACTGGCTGCATTAAAAACTGAGTAGATTTGTGCAACATTTTTGTGGCAGGTAGTTTGAAATAAGCACCCACTGGAAATCAAAGGTGCCATACAGCTGGCTGTTTCCATTTTTAACACAAAATTTTCCTTGGGCTCCCCACAGCAGTGGTCTCAGAGTCTCCTCCCTGCCCAGCAGATGTTGAATGCTCTCCCTCTTGCAGAAACAAGAGGCACTTTCTGGCTCACACCTCCCAGCCTCTCACACATTCCCTCGTTCTCCTTCCCCCACAGTGCCAGAGCAAGGCACAGACCAGCTCTGGCCAAGACACAAAATACATTTGAGTTGTGGGGCCTGAGCTCTTGGGCTGCTGGCCAGCTCCTCCAAACCTTCTTCCCTAAAAAATGAAAAAAATCCAATATCCTGGTTAAAAAAAAAAAAACCTATAAGAAGGAAACACTCGACAGAAGCATGTTGTCCTGCATCAAAGAAATTACCCTGGGTGGTCCACATGTTACCAGCTGGGTGGGTATTTGGGTTGGATTAGTGGGGGTGTTCTGTCTTCACATGCAAATATATCTTGTGGAAGAGCATCTTAGGTAAAATATTTTTACTTCACTCCCAGTTGCTTTACCTTCCATTTATTTATCAGTAGACATAAAGGATGAAGAGTCCTGGTATTTTACTTTCATACAGATATATAAAATGTTTTTTAACTGCTACTTTTTACTGAAAATATAGGCGATAAAGAGATCAAATAAAAAGAAATCATGTAAAGACTCTATATGAGATCCAGTCTCACAAATCTAAGAGACAAAATGGCAAAGATGGGAACTCACTTTCTGACAGGTACCATCTCCTCTACACACAGGAATTTACTCAGCTGTTTTGCCTTACTTGATAAATTAAACAGATGCTGAAATTCATTATTTAAGCCAGGGAAATCTTCAATATCCAGTTGGGAGGTGGTATTATTTACCTCTCCTTACCATGAAGAAATTTTTTTTTTTTTTTTTAATTTTCTAAACCATTACCATTTTGTTTTGGTATCAGAGGGCAAGGTGGCCCTTACAAGCATTAGTCACCAAAAGCAACAAAACACAAGAGCAATTTTTAAGTAGCACATCAGTCTGTACTGCTTAAACTAAATGTGCATTCCTCCTGCCTTACAGAGAACATAACTTCAGAGGGGACTAATGATAATAATAAGAACAGCAGTGGAAGGAAACTCTGTTTGGATCTCAGAGGGCAATGCATGCAGCCCTGCCATACCTGTAGCCTGCAGCAGTAATGCGTTGCTGCTGACAAGTCACTGATTTCAAAGCAGGTTTCTGTGCCACTATATGCAAGCTGTAGAGATTCCTCCTCTTCTCCCCACTCTAATCTGTATTCAGAGATGTCAGTACCAGAACATTCAGGACTCTGCAACACAAATATTTATGTGGTTCAGTTCAGAAATGAGCACTTTGAATCGCCGTGTTTCACTGGGGAAGGAATGAAGTACATGGAAAAAAAAGCCCAACAACCCCCTTATTTTTAAATTAATACACCATTACTGCTGCAAATAGAAATGTACTGAGTTAATGTTCCCTAAGAGGTTACTGAAACAGGACAATTCTGCACAAAAATTACCTGATTGAAATTCAGAGAAATGAGCGTACACAGCTACTTTGCCTTCCATCAGGACACTCAGGAATAAATTGTCTCTCCACTGGCTTGGCAGAAGCTCAACCGTGGAGAACATAAAAAAAGCATCAATCTAGTGCAGCCTAGCTGAGAGATCAAAACACAGCTCTGGAAGCACTGGCCTTGGAGCCTGAAGCAGTCACTCATGTGCTGAGAAAAGAACCACCTCAGCAAGGGAGGAGCTGGCCTGAGGTTCCCGTGGGAGTCACCCATCAGTGCCAGAATGGGACCTGGGAGTGTGATCCTGGCACATTCACATCCACAATGAGACTCCCATGGGATCACAGAATCATCAAATGGTTTGGATTGAAAGGGACCTTCAAGATCTCCTCATTCCAACCCCTGCCACGGGCAAGACACCTTCATCAGACCAGGCTGCTCCAAGCCCCATCCAACCTGGCCTTGAACACTTCCAGGGATGGGGCAGCCACAGCTGCTCTGGGCAAACTGCTTTAGTGTCTCACCACCTCCACAACACAGAATTTCTTCCCAATATCTAATCTAAACCTATCCCATTCCCCACATCCCCAGCAATCCCTTTATTTAGGGGAACACAAATTCAATGCCTGAATGTGCTGGAGATGAGCCAATACAGGCACAGTTCCCGAACCAAAATATTTAATGTTTTTAACAGAACTACCTAGAACTGTACTGTGTGGCCTGAAGCAGCTCAGAGAAGCACTGCTCTGCCTGCAGAATGTGGCCTACAAGGACTTTGTGATTTTGACAGGCAAGATGTAATTTCCAGTGCAAGGATCCAGAGCCTTGCTGCACACCATGGTGATCACCCTGCACGGGGGCTCCTATGGCTCTGCCTCAGAGCTTCCAGCTGTTTGAGTAGGAACATTCAGAGATCCTAAGCCAGATTTCAGGACAGCATGTGAAAAAAAAGCATCACAATGGGCACCACAGTGTGCTCTCTAGCCACACTCCACAGTGCTTCACTGTTTTTCTAATTCATATCAGCCAAAAAATGACACTCTTTAAGAAAACATAACCACTGCAAACCACAGCTTCATTTTTAGCTAGAGTAAACAAATATATCCGCCAAACAAATAGAGAACCTACCAGAAGCACTGCTTCATGGCTGGGGAGAGCAAATCCCTGACCATTAAAAGGCAACATTTGAAAATTCAATGTGATTTCTAGTTGCAAAAAATATTAATAGCCCCAAACTGCACCAAACACACCTGTGTGTTATTAAATCAAATGCATATTATGTTTGTATCTAGATATGTTGTTAGCACAATTTATTTGAGCATCTTGTGAATGCCAGTGACTTCTTTCTCAACAGGGGCATTGTTTTGGGAAGGAGCTCAATAGAAGCAGGGCTGGGATGGCTGCTAGATTTTCACTGAAAATCTGTGGCAGAACTACAGCCCCACTGAACCACATCACAATATTATTTATGGTAACATCCTTTCTTTTCTGCCTTAATTACACAACTTTTTTTCTTTAATAGCAGCAATTGCCCCCATAGCAATTCAGCTAACACTTATCTTGAGCCCAATGCCTGAGATGCTGGAGAACTGAGGAGGAATGCACACAAACTAAAATAAAAGTAAATATTTGGGGAAAAGACAAACAACTTTTGAGGGGGAAAAAGCCTTACATTATAAGCATTTATGGAGAGTTAATTCTGTATCAGAGACTCCAGTTTCAGCCAAAATCAAATATTTGTATTTATAATTCCAACTGAGAACATGCTGATGTGCTAAAAGCTTGCAGAGAGCACTTCTATCATCTGATGCCAGTGCAGGAGGCCTTCTGTCTGAATCCTGGTCTGGAAGACCAGTGACCAACTTTGTGTAATTCTTCAGAGCAAAGCAGAGAAGATGATTTTCTACATTAGAATAGTTTCTACATAGGGTTTCCTTGCATAAAAAGGTAAGTCCAGACCAGTGAACATCTCTCAAGCTTGCTTTTGAGTTCTGTGGTGGGAATACTGGTCTGGGTAAGCAAGGTGGAATCAAACAGACAGGGATCTGACTCACCTCCCAGCTGACCAGGACTCGTGTGTCGGACAGGAAGGACAGGGAAGGTGCTCTGCACTGGCCTGGTGGTCCTGCTGCTGTGGTGACCTCTGTCGCCTCCGAGTACGGCCCGTACTACAAGGGAACAAGGGATCATCATCATCATCATCATTATTATAATTATACAGGTGTACACTCATCTCAAAGCCCTCAAGAGCTTTCCAAGAACAGCACACGAACTTTTTCAGCACAATAAACTTTCTCAAAGGCAGAATGGACTTCCAACACCCAGCACCAAACACGAGCACTCAGGATGAGCCCACACAAATGACTCAAGAGTTGAAGTGTGAGGTGAGCTCAGGAGCAAGCAGAGAGCATGTACATCCTTTGTGCATCCTCCTGTGTGCCAGCAAGTGCTCATGAAAGCAGAAACCACCTCCAATTTGCCCAAAAGTCAGAATGAGCACACAGTAACTGAGAACAGTTTGTGCCCCTCTGCCTTACCTTAGCACAGTGTGTTCACGTATCAAAACCAGCTTCTCATGGATACAAAGAGGAGCACAAAGACCAAAGCACATATTGGAGTCCATTTCCAGTTTCTTTTACACAGAATGCCTGCCCCAAGTCACTTGTAACAGGACAGGATGTGCTGGAGCCCCAGGCTGGTACAAGGTGCAGGGACACGCTGCGCACACGCTGTGCACGCTCTGCTCCATGGGCGGCTCAGCTCAGACAGCTTCTGAGCCCGTGGTAGCAGAATAATTTAAATGCAGATTAGCAAAAGAAAAGCCAATTTTCAGCAGTCTGAGAACCTGGCTTCATCCAGCAGTGCAAGGACAGGAGATAGCACTGAAACAGCCTTTCTGAGGCCTCCTGAGTGGAAGAGTGAAGTTTGCTCAGTACATCCCCGAGTTAATTAGAAATCATTCTCCAGAACAAAGGAGCTTCACTTGGAAGCAATTAGAGGAAAAACACTGGTATTTACTTATTTTGTAATGCAGTATTAGTGAGCATGAAAAAAATGAGCCACTACAAAAAGGCCAAACGACAAAGAAATGCTGAACCCCAGAAAACTTCTCAGCAGACATGTCAGTACCTGACATTGAAGAAAGGCCAACAGTATTGCTTTGTCTTAAAAGGAATGTACATGTCAAAAAATGTTATTTATTGACTTCTGCTGTTTTCGAGGAAGAATCTGGTAAAGGACATCCTCCCCTATTTTGCACCTGGTAGAAAAACACAGCCAAACCAGAACCAGCCCCCTCATTTAACGAAGGGTGGAACCAGAAATGTTTTGCAACTGTTCTGCCAAAAAAAAAAGAAAAAAAAAGAAAAAAAAAGCAAAGCATCACATATTCAAAGCTACCAGGCAGGCAATGGCTTTCACTCCAGCAAGCAAATCTAATCTTTCAATGTGCATTTAATTAGTTTTTCACAAAAACAAAACAGTGGGTGTTTTTAAACCCAAACAGTTTAACAGTCTTGCAGATATTTCTAATGCCCAAGTTTTAACAGAACTTCTCCCTATGAGTGGGCAACTTCAAACCTTTGTGTTATGTTTGTCATCAAGATTTCCTGGGGAGAAACATGTCAATGCATATAGTTTAGTTGGGACTTTATATTAAACACCACTGGAATAACACAAGGGCAAGCATAATCAACCCAAACCTCAATGAAAAAGATCTTTCTGCAGATCTCCATGGACATCAGACAGAATTGCTGATGTATTTGGGAAGGCGCTTCTTCCAAGGAAATAATTTAATAAAAAAATCTCACCGAATCTGTAAAGCATGTGTTTTTTTTGAAATTAAAAAAGTCACCAGGGGTGTGAGTTTCCCTCAAAACACACCACCTGGAAATTGCAGTTCTTGTTTTTACACACTTAAGATTTAAAACAAAAAAGAAGGAAATGCAACAGAATGAGGATGAAGAGACTCCTCTCTGCAAGCAGCTATGACTTTAGCAGGGAGTTTGCACATCTGAGAGCAGCTGATTCTGGCCAAACCGTACCAGTACCCGAAATCTCCTTTAAAAGAGACCCAGGTCTAAAACTGCAGCTCCTCCTCCCAAGTTCCTTTCGAGCATTTATCACATGGTTTTTCTTTTGCCCATCTCCCCCTGCCCCAGCTGAGGAGCAGCACTGACAGCACCCCAGAGGGGCTGGGGCGGCGCNAAAATGTTCATTTTTTGACAACTTAGTGCCATGAGTATCTTTGCAAAATAACAGGGGTCCAATAGATTATGTGTTATACTGTGGATCAGGATTTAAATGCCACCCAAACTCTCAACATATTCTAACTCAAATTTTTGAAAAAAGTTATACATTAGACATACCAAAATGGTTCTGGCAAGCCAATATTGCAAAGGAATAAAAAGAAGATTTTGAGTCACACTGTGTTTTTTAAATAAAAGGATAGATATTTTAATGAAGGTGACACTTAACAGCCCTGAGAGGGACAGGGCTAAAAAAAATAAAATGGGAGTAGAGTGTAAGCCCTAAAGGACAGCTGAGCTCAGAAATCCAACACTGAGCCGCCACACCTGATGGGAAGCTGCACTTCTGACTTGCTCAGACTCCAGTGGACTTTGCTGTGCACTTCCCAGGGAACAGGACACAAGCAGCAGAACCAAAGCTTTAGAGAAGCAGGATGCTGCACTGGCTTACCCCACTGCAGCTGCACTTCCCTGTGCCTCGGCTTGCCCAGCAGCCTGGGTGGGCGGCAGGGCCCCGGCGCCACGCTCAGCGTGCGGACAGGTAAACTCTCGGAGCACTGCGGGAGAACACAGCTCAGTTACACCCTGCCACACACCCACACAGCTCAGTTACACCCTGCCATACACCCACACAGCTCAGTTACACCCTGCCACACACCCACACAGCTCAGTTACACCCTGCCACACACCCACACAGCTCAGTTACACCCTGCCATACACCCACACAGCTCAGTTACACCCTGCCATACACCCACACAGCTCAGTTACACCCTGCCATACACCCACACAGCTCAGTCACCTCTGCCATGAGCACAGCTCAGTCACCCTCTTCCATGGCCACCACCTTCAAAGTGAGCCACAGCTACAGAGCAGCACAAGAAATTGTCTTCTCCACCCATCATTTCATGGAAATTTATATAAGTAGTAGAGGAGAGGAGATGCTATCAAGCATGTTAGTACAAATACAATTAATAGAGTTCCTTCATTAGCATTCTCAATACTGGGCTCTCTGCTTTTTTCTCGGTTTGAAAATAATGTTAAGGCCTAAAGTACTCAATCTTGAATGAGAAAAAACTTATCAAAGCAGGAGGAATAAGTGTACAGGTACTGAATTTAAATCAAAGAGGGGAATTACAGGAATCAAGGTCTGAAAAAAGGAACCTAAAAACCTAAAGGATTCAGCCCTATGAAAGATAATTGTTACAACAAAACACCTCTTTCTGCATACTCCAGTCAATACAGGTTCGAGCAGATGAGAGTCTGTGGCCTTTTCAAGCAAGTGGCCACATCAGATAAACATGATGGTCTTTTCTAATGTAAATATAAACAATTACAGATTGGTTCTGAGGAAACCAAATCTCACTAAATTGCAGCTTGCTGAAAAGAAAATTATGTACACACAGAAATCTAAAATTCAGCAACTTGCAGCATGAGATTAACTGCAATCAGTGCAGTTTTACTGTGCTACAGGGAAAACATTTCCCTTCTTTTGAAAGCAGACGTATTTTACCTAAATTAGCAGATAAATCTCTGAAAAATATAAACCCAATAGCCCTTATTGTTAGGTAATACCCACCTGACTGTGTCCACCAGTGCTGATACAGCATGCCCGGAGTTTATACAAAGTGCCTGGTTTCAAGTGAGTACAGGTGTATTCTGTAGCTGAGCCACTATAGGCCACTTCCCATTGATTTGCTGAAAATAAGATATATCCAAGTTTAAAGAGGTGGAAAGCAACACATTTAGAAGTGAATAGGAGAAAGGAAAATCTTCCACAAATGATGCATTTCAGGAAAATCATTAGTATTACTATGAATGTTATTTTCCACTTGAAGACATAAGACATAGACATGCAAATACATATATTTACAAATACATATGAGTATTATATATAATGTATAAATGTGCAAATATATGCACACAAACATAAATAAAAACATTTCTAGCCATATAACGTAAAGTTGTGTCATTGTTAGTAAGAAGAGGATACCTAAAAACCCACTACACAAAACCTTCCCAAAATCCAATCCCAGCTCACCCAGGAATCCTGCAAAGTACATAACTGTTTTAATCACATTATTAGGGCATTAATTGTAATAATCTAAAGAATCAGGACTTCCATATAGTGGCCACAGTGCTTTGAAATTGAGACAACTTGTCTCAAGTTTACCTTCTGGACTTCCTTGAGAAATCTCCAGCAGATACTTTAAGATTTCTGAACCACCATTATCCTGTGGAGGATCTGAAAAAATCAGACAAGAATATGAGTGAAAGATGACAAAACAATTACCAAACCTGCTCCTGAGCCAGTTCCTTCTCCACAAACTCCTCCACAGGAATTACACCAGGTAATGTGCAGCAGAAGTGGGTGACAGACATTTGTTTTCAGCATGAATCAGACTAAGGGTGCTGGATAACTATGATCCAAACAAAATGTACAGAAAAAGCACTGAAAGGGAAGCTGGGTGGAGGTTTGCCCCATTAATAAAGGAAGCAGCTGGAATGAAGCTGCAATGGGACATGAAATGGAGAGTGAAAAGCCTGAAGATGAGCTTGAGTGCTAGTTAATCAAAAACAAAACATTTCTGCTTCTGAACACACAAGAGCCTCTACACACCTTTTAGAATATTAAAAAAAACATTAAGCTGTTAAGTTCTCCAAACACATTCAACTTTGGGTTGAGAAGGAGCATGAAAAATCTAAGTTCTAACACATATTTAGGTGATTTTATTTGAATTTCTTACTACCCCAAAAAGCTCTGCTACAGCAATCTGAGCTGGCTTACCCCACTTCACACAAAAGCCATGAGATGTTATTGGCCCCTTGATCACGGGTCTGGTGGGAGGTCCTGGCCTGTCTGGGCTGGTTGTGCAGACCAACACCTCGCTGGGAGAACTCTTCCCTTCCACGTTGGAAGCAAACAGCTGAAACAAAACCACAACGAGTTTGCCCTTGTTCATTACAACTGCTCTTCTGGCAGTTCTGCATCAGGCTTCTTTCAGTAATTGCACAAATCTCACATCCCAAAGTGTGTGGGATTGTGATAACAGATATTAGATTGTCATGATGTTTCTTTACAAACTGCACTGATTTCCTCCCCTCCCTCCATCAGCAATAGATCATGACATGTTTAAGATAAAAGCAGTGCTGGTTTTCCCTCTAAAGAAAAGTCACTTTTTAAAAATAACTGGGTCAACTTGCAACAAGTATTTTTCTCACAAAATAAAAATAAGAGAACTATAACAAGAACTATAATAACAAAATAATAGAACTATAACAATAACTTTGTTGTTTTTGTTTTGGAGGTATTTCTAACTGCTCTTTACAAAATAATTCAGAGTATCAATAATCACACAATTAAAAGTCAGATCAAATTTGTGCCTGTAGCCAGTGACACCAGGCTACAAATTTTTTCTGGTATCAATGCAGTTTTGTAAAATCCATGTTTAATTTGAAAGCAGGGCTGCAAAGAAGCACTAAGGGTTCTCTATTCTCACCAGCCACAGCAGTCTTTACAACACCAAGCTAAAAGGCATCATCTCAGAGGGACAGCACAAAAACCTCCCAATCCTTTGGGTAGTTCAGGCAACTTCACAAGGTTTTCTGTCCCAGAGAGCAGGAAAAGAGCATTCCCTGTGAGGGTGATGAGGCCCTGGCACAGGCTGCTCAGAGAAGCTGTGAATGCCCAATGAACAGAAGTGTTCAAGGCCAGGCTGGAGCACTCTGGTCTAGTGGGAGGTGTCCCTGTCCACAGCAGGAGGGTTGGAATCAGGTGATTTTCCAACCCAAACCATTCTATGACTTTATGATTTTTTTCTTTCTGTTGCTCCTGAATATACTAAGACCTAGAGAATCCAGGTGTTGGCCCCACACACAGCTTCTGGCCATCTCCAGAGGGACACCACACATGGGTGGCACCCCTTGTGGAGCCACTGCAGTGGACAGTCAGGGATGGATGGACAGCAGCACCACAGCTGATCCTGGATAACCCCACTGCCTTCTCCACAACAGCAGCACCCAGCACTGTGCTGTGACCAGAGACCTCAGCACAGACAGGAAAATGCTGAATTTGGTGTTTGCAGGAAGACTCCAGAGCATCCCTCAGGGGCTCTGAGCATCCACCGAGGAGAAGACACCAACACCTACTAAAAACCAGCTCCAGAACCAGCCACGCTGACACATGAGACAGAAAAGCTTCATTCTGTGGCTGCCAGGGGAGCACAGGCTCCTGTGCTGGCTGGGCACCTGGCAGTGTTTGCTGCATTCTGTGGAAGTGAGATGGCATTTGTCACCAGGGACCAGGTTTTTGGGAGCAATGCAGCTGACTATGACCACCTCACACCCTGAGCTACACTTTTACAACACCCTCCCACATGGTACTGAGAACTGTGATTGTTCCCCAAAGTCTGAGCAACAATATCTCCTGTGTGATAAAGGCAGAAATACAACTAACAGTTTAATATATTAGGTCACAGTACACAGCAAATTTGTATTTGATGACTCACTTTTGGAGGGAGCACTAAAGGATCCCTGTAGTGCCTGGAAAAAACCCAAAACAGAAAACACTGCACAATGACAAGAGGAAAAAGACTTTACCCTGAATTTATACTGTGTGCTTCTTCTGAGATTCTTCACAGTACAGGCTTGCTCCTCTCCAGTGTACTTTGGGTGAAACACGCCGTCCTAAAAAAATACAAAACCAAACAAATTCCTGTAACTGAGCAGTCTGAGAAAGTGTTCCCTGTGTTAGTCTGTACCTGTAACACGTTACAGCAAAGGGGCTTTATAGCTGAGTGCTTTAAAAAAAAAAAAACAAACAAGAAAAACCAAACATATAATATATATAACGATATCAATTATTAATACTACGACTTCTTTTAAACTGCAAGGCCACAATACCTTTTTTTTCTAGAAGAAACACATTGCAGCTGCCCTGAATAATGTAATTTTGCTTCCAAATAAGCACAAAACCAATTGTGGCAGTTTGACCTGCTACAGAACTGGAAGTGACAGATGACAGAACACGAGCCCACCAGGGACCAGCCAGGAGGACATGGCAGACTGACCTAACTAAGGACAAACTGCCCTGTACCTCACAGAATCCTGTCTGGCTTTGTAAGTAATCACAGATGACAGCAGGGATGTTTAGCTAAGGATTGCTAATGCTGCTGTGCAGCAGAGCAAATCACAGAGCTCCACCCTGCCAAGTACCCAGTACTCCTGGAAGGCCCTCCAAAGGAGCAGTCCTTGCTGCTTCTCAGTGATCTCCAATTAATAAATCAAAACTCAGTTTAAGTCATGCACTTTATGGCAACACAGCACTTACATTATCTTCTTCCTGAATTTCCAGGGTGTAGGAAATCACTTCCTCTGGTGTGCATCCCTCTACTTTGTTCCACTGCAATGAGATCCACGTCACACCAGCTCGAATGAGCCGTGGTGCAGAAGGGGTCTGAGGAATATTGCCTGCAGTGTAGCAAACCACCTCCTGGCTGTACCCACTGCTCAGAGACAGAGCAGAGAGAGAGGAATATTAAAGACATATTAACACACCTCCAAATTCCCCCCAGACAAAGAAACAAACAAAAAACCAAAAACCAAAACAACAATAACAACCAAAAAAACCCAAAAAATAACCCAAATAAACCCCAAATAAACCAACTCCACCACCACAAAAACACAAAGCTAAACAAACCTAAACCTCAATGTGCTTAGAGAAATATTTCACATTTTCAAAAAATTTGGACGAAGTTCAAATTTCTCAGGTGGAAAAGATGAACACCCAGTTAGGAAATGCCAGAACTAAGAATAGAAAAAAATGCAGGATAATGTGTCCTCACAGTCATTTTTACAGATCTCACCACAATAACACTGGAAAAAAATATCTGAATGCCTAAAATTATTAACTTGGTAATTCCTGTGGAGGAAAATCTCATTTAACAAAGGGGAACTAGAGTATAGGACATAAAGCCTCAAGTGTTCAACTTTTGGATGTTGAACCTGAGATGTTCAGAATACAAATTCTATAAGCTCTGATCAAGCTCTCAATGGAAGGTGACATTCTTCTAATTTTCCAATCTGTTTCCAAAGTACAAAACATATTCTGTGCATTAAAGTCACACCATGAACTTAACACACAAAAAAAGCCAAAGCTCCTTATACCGAATTTTCTTTCTCAAAAATAACCTGTTTGTTGAAATACACTTCTATTTAAATAAAGCATCTATAACTAAAACCCAAACAAGACAAAAATCATTATACATTGTAAGTCCACAAGCATTACAACAAACCAAAACCATCTCATGACATGAAGTGTTAGATGACATTATCATGCCTTAATTTTGAGTGCTGTCTATAAAAATAAGGCATGTGTTGCTGGTGCTTATCTCACAGATTAGCACAGAACAGCTGACCATAAATAGTTTTTAGCTCACTCCTTCCTCAATAGCCTGAGGGGAGAGAAAAAAGGGAAAAAGAGAACAAACTAAAAAAACAGGGGGAGGAGTGTTGAAACATGCACTAAGGTATTTCAAAAATCTGGAATCTGGCAAAGAAAAGAGCTGCCAGAACTGGGAACTCTGCACAAACCCAATTCCCTTCCAGTTACACTCAGCAGCTCCAGCTCAGCCCCCCTCTCCCTCCACATTGAGTATAATTTCAATGGGGAGGGAATTAATCTTGCAAGAAGTTGGGAAAAGGAGTAGTCTCAGTCCATGTCAGGGAAAACACAGGAACCGGAATAAAGAAGCTTTCTAAAGCTATAAATTACTGAGAGGCTTGTGTTTGAGAAGAGAGAACAATGCAGGATCCTCCCTCCACAAAACACGTTGTTATACACCACTGGTGTTTCTTTCATGTCCTTGTAATAATGATTAGATCCTGTTTAGCTAAGGAGGACAATAAAGGAGTGCACAAGGGCACTGGATGTTTGGCTTCTTCACAGCTAAACCCTTCCTGGCCTGCCCTGCTTGCCTGAGCCCAGGAGCACACACTGCCCCTGCAGCACAGTGTCTCTCTGGGCACACTCTGCCCCTCAGCCGCAGCACATTTCACACATTTCACCCCAGCGTTCCCCAGCAGCTCCCAGAGGACTGAACTAAGTCTGATTTCTCACCCATCTTCATGTGAGTGCATCAGTTTGTGGGCAAGGAAAAGCAGAAGCTAAACCCCTTGGACGTGTCTGTCTTCTTTCAGTCCTGCCTGTCTCTCCCTTCTTTCCCACCCCATCAGCCAGCCCTGCCAGTCCTGAAGAAGGAAGGGACTGTACTGCTGAAAACAGACAGAAGGGCTTTGCTTTAAACCAGAAAAATAAATATATCAAGATTCCTTTCAAAATCTGTAACTCAACTTCCCCTTGCTTGTTTTTCTTGGTTCACAGAGGTCCCTAGTGGGAATTTTACATAACAGAAGTATTCTTTTCGTATTACGAACAGACCACAAAACTCCATTTAACACCTCAAAAGGAGCCTATCTGCTCAAGCTGATCTCATCACGCTGAAGGTACACAGCAATTCCTTGGGAGGTGAAGGGCATCACCAAGGAAGGCGTGACTTACCTTGAAGCATTAACAACAGAGCAAGTGTCAGATATTTAACTCGAAGCCATGAAGAGAAAAGGAACAAAAACCCCCCAGAAATTCCTCTTTATGCTGGCATTGATGGGTGAACTTCTCAACCAGCACTTTTTCTCAAGAAAGCTCTCAAGCTCTCTGAGGAACTCACCTAGTACCGATGTCGTTCTGGGCCGCCAGGCGGAAGGTGTAACCCAGAGCTGGGCACAGCTTGGTCAGCTTGCAATGCTTCTGGCTCCCAAAGTAACATTCTCTGAAACCACTGTTCCTCTTTCCCTAGAAAGAGAGAAATCTGGAATTGGATCGCTATGAAACAAAACCACGCCATGTTCGTTTCAGAGGGAGCTGTTAAGTGATGTCAGAATTCGATGTTTTCATAAAGGAAGCTGTGCGAGCACGGACAGCACTGCTGGGCTCTGAAAATCACACAGCTCAGCACAGTCTGCCTGCTGTCACACCCCTTCTCTTCTCACCTTCTGCGAGTTGTGAGGTGTGTCTACAGCTCCAGCTTGAAATGCAATTTACCCCACTCACAAAGAAAAAAGTGGGAGAATTATGAATGAAATGAATCTGTGCATCTCCTCGGTCACAGGAGCAGGGGAAAGGAGCAGCCAACACGCCTTTGCAAGCACTGTCCTCCCGCCGTGCATCCCTCGCGGGGATTGTCTCAGCGATTCCCAATCCCACAAGAGGGCTCTCGCTCCCCACGGTCCAACACAGCCAGAGCCAGCGGGACAAGCTGGGTGGGACCTTCCCCTGCTCTCCGGGGCAAAATTTCCTGATCCCAGAGGAATATCCAGCGTGGCAGCTTCTGCACCCACCCCGCTGCCCGGAGCACACGGCGTGTGACGAGTGAACAGGGTTTTTTGGGGAAGTTTGTAACTTTGTTAAGGGAGTTGTTTGCCAGAGGGATGGTTTTTGGGAGCTTCACATCACCTTGACCTGGAGCAATGGTCCATCCTGGCAAAGACAGCACGAGGCAGCAGCCCAAGGGGATGGAGACACTTCTCCAGCTCCCAAACACCTCCCCAGGGACTGGTTTGTACCTCAGCACCGCCGAGCACAAGGACACTCAGTAGCTCTCGCCCTGACCCCTCCACATTTAAAACAAAACCAATCCCTTACCCCAGCTTAGCACACCCTGGGGCAGGAATAAAGCCCAGCTGTTTGCAGGACAGAGACCCTAAAGTAACAGAGAATATCTGGACTCATTCTAGGCCACACATGGAAAACAGGCAGTTTGAAATCTTTCAGGAGAAAGGGCATGGACTGCTCAGCTCCTCATAAATAATATCTATGAGAACTCAAACAGCTGAAAGGAGTTTTAATTTCAGTACTCAAATACAAAATTATTGGAAAATTGCATTATGAAGTACCCAAGAGCCCACCAGAATGGAAGCCTGCTTCACACCCATGGCTCCAGCATGTGCACACGACAGGGTGTGTCCATCTCTGCAACTTCTTCTGACTGAAATGCTCTGCTGAGCCATTTACTAGTTTTGGCACGTGTCTGTACCGTTTCTAGTTTTAATTGTACTATTTACACGAGCATCCCCCCTGAGGCCAACAGCCTCACCTGCTGTGCCTCCTTGGGCTCAGTGTGCCCTCCCACACACTGTTCCTCCTCCATGCTCAGAACATCACCACTAAAGAGCTCAGAAATGCCTGAGTGGGACACGCATTTTTCACTGGCCCATTATCCAGCCCCTGCCAATTTCTACTTCTTCTCCCTCGGACTGTGACACAGAAGGAAAAGCTCCCTGAAACGTTTGTGGTGAATCTCCAGAATGTGTTTATCAGGCCAGAAACAGCCACACAATTCCCAGCACAGCACAACAGTGTGGAGGCACTGAAGGGACATTTAGCACGCTGGCAAACAGCCAGAATTTTATTTATACAGTGAGAGCCTACACTTGTTCTAGAACTCCTTTACACACAATCTCCTTCAGCTTCACCCACCTGCTCCAGCTGTAGCATTACTGCACAGCTCAGGTAAATTTAGGAGGGGAATTGGAAAAGAATCACAAAACCCACAGCAATAACATTTTGTAAATGAGGAAAATCTTTTCAGATTTAAAATCCCTAGCCGTAGAGTGCTATGATAGAATTCCTAGTCACAGAGTTCTATGATAGAATTTCTTCAGGACAAAAAAAACAGGTGAGCATACTTCTCAGCTCAGCAGTAATATATTTAAAATGCAGACTATACAAAACCTAATTAAAAATCTTACGTTTCAGTAAAATATCCATTCATCAGTTCAGCACTACTAAAAATAGATTTTTTCCCCTATGCAAACACTCTTTTACAGGTTGAGTTGCCTTAAATTAATTTTTCCTCAACTCTTTAATGACCTCACTGCTTATAAATAATTGAAAACATTTAATTTATTTTGGATTTCTGTTTAAGAATGCCTTTTAAAAAAATTATTTTCCTATGCTTTTTTTCCAGGAGAACAAAGTGACCAATTGCTAAGCATATGGTCAATAAAACAATGCTGGGGAAAAAAAAGGGAAATCATGGAAAATCTCACCTATAGCACAATGCCTGAACTGAGAGCAATGGGCCAAGCAAACTCTCATTTGTCAGCCTGGCTGGTTAAAATTTTGCCATGATTGCCAAACATTTAAGGTATCCTTAACTTTATAACAGTACAAACCCTGATATTGTACATATTTCTCTTCCAGAACTGGTATTGTACATTCCCCAGACTCACTCAGAGACCAACTGGTATTCAGATTACTCAGACTGGCTGGTATTTTGGATTCTATTGGCACTAATTGGAGAGGCTGGCCGATATTTCTAATTATCCTGGCATTAATAGCCTGGAAATAGCCTCTCCGCTCCTTCTCTCCCAAGATTTATGAAAGCACTAATGCTGGCATAATTATAGACAGGAACAACTGGCAGGCTGGTACTGGCTGCCACCCAAGAGTCTTACAGCTTTCCCAGAATCCTTCTCCTATTCTTTGTACACTCGGCATCCAAGTTTTTAATCCTTCAAATAATGTTTCGTAAGTTGCTTAAAATACACTGTATCATTTCTGCAAGGATTTGTAATCCCCAGATTTCAGAGGGAGAGCGCTGTCTGATTTCCCCAGCCTGGGGAAGTCTTCTCCTGCCTCCTCCAGCCTGGATTCCCTTTTCTCCTCCAGGACAGCCCACCCTGTGAAGGACCATCAGCACCCTGTCTGAGGAAACAAGGACAATCCAGCTCCACAAATCCATCCTGCATTGCACAGTGCCCCAGCACAGCCTTTAAACACAATTCTGAGCTCTGCCTGCTATTTCTGCACTATTTCAAGCTGCACACTCACTCAACACAGGGTGCTTGATTCTCTTTGGAGAGTGTATTTACTGAAGAAGGGATTTGAAATGGGTTTTGTTGACTGAGTTCCCTGCAGCAGACCCAGTAAATAAACACAGGAGGAGGAAGGGGCTGCTGCAGGTACAGCAGGGCAGGAATGGAGCACAGCCCTGCCCACGACTGAAGCAAAGCTCAGCACCACATCTGGGATCCAGGATGCAGGACTCACATCTGCTGTGGCCACACCAGCATTGGCTTCTGTGTTTGGGTCGTGTTGGCAATAAAAAGGAACAGACTGAAATTCAATCTGACACAGAGCTGTGGAGAAAACTGTCAACAATTAGTGCAACACACCCTCAGATCTCTGCAGAGCATTTACTGGGCCAGTTATGCAAGTAACTGAGTTTTCTCCATACACAAACACTCAGAAGGCAGAAAAGGACCTACAAAACACCCCTGAAATATACACAAACCCCAATTTTACGCAAGGCTCTCCTCTTGCATGTCTCACAAGAGTGGCACAGCCGCAGAACAAACTCAGGGGGCAGGTAAGTGAATAAACACAAACATGGAGCTCCCTGTACCCAACTCTGGTGGATCACCACTGAGATGCCTGGCTCAGATTATCAGCTGGTATAAACAAGCACATCTCTGCTACCTCGAGGAATTTAAAACTTTGTGGCAGAACAAAATTATCCCCATTTATTTCTATGTAAACTTCATTATTAACTATCCATCATCAAATCATTAAATAGTGTGGTATTGTATCAGTCTCTCTCTGGAGTAAATTAAAATGAGTTGCTTACTGGGTAAGAATTAAAGCTGCTTTGAGCTCTACACAGAACAGGGACACACACTGTGTGAGAGGGATGTCCTTGTCTGTGGCTCAGGAACATTCCTGCCCTTTCCCATCGAGAATGAATAGGATGCTCTGGCTATCCATATACACAAGAGAAACATTTATTTACTACCACTTAATCACACAACAAGCATTTCACATCTAATTAGTAACAAAGGCCTGGCTCTTACAGCAGTGCCAGCAGCATTTTTCAGTGCAGTTACAGTTTACTGATTTTGATGAATGCTGGCATCAGGGAAAGCATCACCTCCTTTACAGTCATGTTTTCTGTTTGGTATATTTTTAATGCTATTTTTTCCCCGATTAGCTTTTTGCTTACCCTGAATAATCAATCCTGGCACCAAGTCATCAATTGATTAGTTCAGGTTTGTAAGTTCAAAGTTCACAGCAAAAGAGCAAGAAGGTGAAGTTTTCCTTAATTACTAATTTGAACTGATTTTACTGCCAGACAACTAATGCACCTGTGGTGCAAGCATGTTCCAATCCCAATGAAATCCAGAATACCTGAGACAGGGGCTGATCCTTACTTCTTTAGAGTCAGTGGAAATTTTCCTAGGGTACATCCAGTGTATCTAAGTGACCATTTGCTGAACAGATCTTTTACTCTCCTATTAAAGAATTAAGTGTCCTTCACAGTTTCTTCAGGCATTTTAAGAGATAACAGTTTATTAGCAAGGTATGACAACTCTAATTCAAAGACTTGGATCAGTAAAGGGAAAACATTTGTGTTTTTTAACTAAGCATGTAGCACCAGTCGCATCACAAACCATTTAATCCAAACTGGGATAGAAAAATGTAGGATAACTGGAACAGCTTTATGTACTAATAACCTTTCAGAGTCTGCAGGTCAGGAAAAACCCCAAAACTCAGAACCAAAGTGAAGCAGCAGCTGGGTAGGGTGGCACAGTAATATATTAAGCAGTATAATCTTCTAGAATTTCCCACCTCACCTAATGCTTCTGCTGCTGCTTTACAGCCACAATTCATTTTCTGCACACACAAGTGATGCCACCCACACTCCTGGAGGCACTTTGGATGCTACAAACTGCACCTCTACCCCATAAAAACAGGAGGAACCAGGTTCAGATACTGCTGAGGAACAGGTATCTTACCTGTTCCTGCTGCTACAGGTAAGATACTGCTGAGCATCTGACACACCCTGAGATCGGGGCTGTCCTACAGACAGACAGACAGACAGACAGACATCTGTGACCCCCAAGCCAGGAGCACTAAGGGGCTGCAGGAGCCTCTCCCTTGGAGAGGTAACTCTTCTTGAGCTGGGGGAACACACTGGTGTGACTGGGACACGAGTGGAGTGTTTGCCTGGATGCCTCCACCCCTCTGCACACCTCCCATGCCTGATGCCAGCTTTGTCTCCAGAGTCTGAGCTGCAGCCTTTGCACGAGAGCCTTCCAGGCCCTGTGTGCCATGAGTGTGGCAAGGGCTTTCCACACCATTCTTTCCTAGGAAGGGACTCAACTTCCTAGGCAGGCTGCCACTTTAGGGTGTTTTTCCACCTTTATCATCTGACGGATTTCTTGCTCTCTGCTCTTGCAAAGCCCTCTCTGCTCTGCAGGCGCGATTTAATTTCCTTCTGATGGCTGATTTTCCCGTGTTTATATTTTACCCTGTGCCTCACAGCTAATGAATGCTGCTCTAGCTGAGATCTGGCAGCGTGTGCATTGCTGCCTGGCAAGCCCTCTCCCATGCCTTGATGTATGTATTCCTTGATTTCACCAGGACACAGTGTGGCCTTGTGGAGAAGGCAGTGCTTTTGCTTATGTGGAGTTTACAGAACCAAGCACGGGGCTGCAGGGCACTGCAAGTGAATTCTCTTTTGTACCTGGGTGCCAGAATTCCAGCAGCTGACTGCACTTCACCCCAGAGGCACAGCCTACCTGGCACATGGAAAAGTGACTGCAGCATCCTGCCAGCCCACCACTGCATGTGATGAGGCTCCTGCAAACCCAGGTACAGCCAGCCTGCATCTTCAGACTTTTCCTTTCACAAGCTTTCATAGCAGGCTTTAATTTCAGTGGCTTGAAGTTGCATTTCTGTCTCTTATCAGAGAGATAACAGACAGAAATCTCTTATCTCTTATTTTTCTAAAAAATTTTTAGAGAAGCTACACCTGTGGCATTAACTGGCTCAGAACCTGACAGCTACATTTCAGCCAGGAGTCCTGTCAAACCATTGGAGATACACCAAATTAATTTGTGCAGGACCATTATTCTTCCATCTGTGCTGGCTAGCTATCCATTATAATCTCAGATTTCAGGGCTGTTACTGAGAAAATAAGGTAATTAAACCAGGTAGACTAAAGGAATCTGGATGCCTTAATTTTTTCCCATTGGTAGCTGAACTACCCTAAACCAAACTGCTTTTGCTCTGTGAAAAATGGGTGTCATAAGCATTCTTTCTGAAGACAAAACTCTTACTAAAGAGTTTGAAGGACAGAAGGATTTTAGAATTGCCCTATATATATATCCAAAAGTATGCCTATGCTCCATGTAATCAAAATTAACATTACAGTATTTGCACTGTATTAATTATCTGCTGATGGTCCCTCTGACAGGACTTTCTGTTGCTTCCCTTTCCTTTGCAGGCTGGAATCATCCATGTTTCCACTGCTCTGTGCTGCTCTGTTCCTTCAGCTCCAAGTTACTGGAAGCTATGGAAGAAATCACAAGTGCACAATCAAGGTGTCACGGGTCTAACAGGACCATCCTGGCCCAAGCTTTTGGGAAATCTCTCTTTATCTCCTTTCCCAGGCTTCACACTCCCCTTTTTCCCTTCTTCAGTGACAACCTTTGGATTTTCACTATGTGCAGAGGGACAGCAAGTCATTCTGAAGTTATTGCTCAATTTCAGTTGAGGTTCTCAGGGTTTCCCATCACGAGCTGTCACAGTGCACACAACAAATGTTTGCACAGTGAGTGGTTCCAAACACCCAACATGCAGCAGAACGAGCAGGGAATGTGTTACTAATGCCACAGTGGAAAACTATTAATAACAAAATACTCCCTTTAAAATATTTTTAGACTACAAAAGACCTCAAGAGATGTTTCTCAGACTTTACAACCAAACACCCTTTCACACCCTTCACTTCCCGACTCAAGACTTTTATTTACACGTTGTCCAAGCCCTTTCTGTCACCCAGTATTTATTCTTTTCCTTCAGAGATAATACTCCCTGACTCATGCTTTCTGCAGAAATATGGCTTGTACAAAGGAAAGGGGGCAGAAATTAGGGGACAGAGGGAGGACTCACAAGAACACACCCCCAACAAATCCTGCACATCATCTGTCAGGGCACTCTCCCAACAGCCCAGTGCTCACTAACCACAGAAGATATTTAGGAGAAAACTTGTTTCCTTTTCAGTCTGGAAGGGGGCTAATTGCCAGTACACAAAGGACATTTATTTTGACCCTGAGTATTGTCTGTAGACAGGTCTGCAAGATGATGGCTCTTCTCCTCTAAGGCAGGAACAAGTGTTTATTCTGCACTCAGCAGCAGAAGAAAGAGATCATGAACAGAACCGTAAGATACATCACAAGTAATTAAATAGTAAAAATAGTAAATAGTGAGTAATGCTAATTAACAAATAAAGTACCAAATGAGTGATAAAAGATTTCACAGAAACAGAACATTGTCTCGATGTAAAATACACCGAATGGAAAGTTTTCCCCCCACTGCCTCTTTCACCTTTCCAACTCTTTACCTAATGCCATCAGGATTTCATTTTCCCATTTCTACTTTCTCCTGTATTTAATTACTTTTCTTTACTCAGCAAATCCTTGTAAAGTCTGAGTGCCATTTATTTGTGTATTTATCTCAACTAGTTACTACTTACCTCATCCCACTCCAGAAGGTAGCTGGTGATTTTTGAACCATTATCAATGGGTGCCTATGAACAAAAATAAACAAAAGGTGATTTGGGGAGTAAGAGAAAACGGCTTCACCTCCCCCAGGCAAATGACTACAGTTTCAAGTGAAACCAAAGCTTTGCACATGGCTTGGCAACCTCTTAACGAATGCCGGGAAGAAGCTGGACATAATGAAACACATACATTTTAAAAGTCAAGTCGGTGCACAGGAAGGGATTTGTCAGAGCAGAGCAAGTTCAAGTCCCTTACTGCAAAATGACTGTCTCAGCTTTCAATTATTTCCAACATTTATGCTCATTGTCAGTACTTTTCCCCTGTTTTTGCCTGAACCAAGTGTTACCTACCTTCCACTGTAAGGTTAAGGAGCTTTTGGTCCTGTGCGAGGTTTTGGGTGGGAAGGGACTCTCTGGTGCTGAGCTTGGAGTGGTGAAGCTTACTGGCTCTGAGCAGGATCCTTTGACTGAGTTGTACGTTGCATATACCCTGGAACAGTATTGAAATGGGTTATAAATGTGCTGACAGTTACAGTGGCACCGCCTTGGCCACAGTGTTTGACCACCAAAGCACCCCCAACACCATCCACTAATGACAGACTTATCACAGCCCTATGGCTACTCTAGCTTTACTTCACTTATACAAGAATGCAAAAGAATTACAGCAGAAGAGGAACAGTGTTTTGTGCAAATATTCCCATGGACCACTGAGTTATCTTCATTATCTTTTCTTTCCACCAACATTTCCTTGCCTGTTGCCAGGCTTCCACACACTGTGGTAAAATCCTCCTTGAAATACAACAGAGAAAAAGGTATCAACTTTAATGCCTGGTTTATACTTGATCCACATGTAGCACATTGAGTGCAGGTATCTGCTGGTCTCCTCCCTTGGGTACAATCTTCTCCTGCATAACTCAGGCATCAACATTTACTGGACCTCCATGGGCTAGAACTAACACAGGCTGGCAACGCTGCCGTGATAAACTAAAAATCTTCAAAGCAAATTTGATTTCAGGCAAATCCTCTATATGTCAGCATAGCACATGCAATAACAAACAATATGGGAAAGCAAATGGGATATAGCTGAGCACTTCCTCACGAGGTGCTTTTCTCTGAAAAAGTAATGACGTTATTTTTTCCCTTCACATTTTCCATGCAGCAAAAGAAAGTGCAAATTGGGAGTCTTCTACTCAAAGAAAAGTTCAGGCCATGACCAGACAATGACCTCTGAGTTGGCTGTAGCTATTGTGTGCTTGAATGCAGAGCTAAAGAAAGGGCAATTTCTAAATTTGTTTTCAGTAGATAAGAGTAATTTATGCACAATGACCACCTACGTAGAATCAAACCTTCTGGGGGAGCTAGACGAGATCTGGTGCTGCTTTACACATCACCTGTTAGCAGGCAGGAGCAACAAGAAATTCAATTAATTAATTGAGTCTGCATCTGGCAAGTGGCACATGTGTGTGCTTGGAAATGAGCGTGGCCTGGCATCCAACACACACCACAGGGGAAATAAAATGGTGTGAAAACGAGCTCAAGGGGCATCTCCTGCAAGCCACTGAAACCCTGAGCACAGCCAGCTCTGAGGGCACCGCAACACTACACCTGAAGGGAAGCAGATGGTGGTTCAGGGCAAACCAGGCTGTTCCAGGTTGTCCCAGGGCCCAGCAGGGCAGTGAGGAGCACAAGCACCTTGTCCAGCAGAGACAAAGCCCTGAGAGATGCTGCCAAGGTCAAGGAGACCCAAGGCGATCTGCCCAGTAACTGCTGGCCCCATAAATTTCTTTCCTCAACAGATTTATTTCTTCACAGTCATTAATACATAATGCAGTTTCAGTGAAGGAAAAAAACCCCAAAACTATGGTGGAAAGCAAACAGCCGCTGTTTGCAGTTTTGTTTCAGTGACAGCTCGCTCCTTTTTAAAAAGTGCTGCTGCTTTGCAAGTCTGACTTCTGTATTTAGTCACTCCTTTTTAAACAGAAGTTATTGTTAACTTCTCACAAACAACCTGTACTTTGGCAAACCTGCAAGAAAGTGGAGGGAAGTGTAGGCAGGGAGGCAGAAGTCAGCCAGGACCCGGGGCAAATACACACAACACCCCTAAAAATGACTGAGACCTCAGCCCAGCTGTGCATGGTGACCTCTCTGGTGTTTGAATTTGGCTTCAAAAGAGATGTTCAATGCTCAGAAGGAAGCTCAATAGTGTTTTACAACATTCTCCTTGTTACCATCCTTCTGCTGCTAAGGCCAAGACTCCTGCCCCTCCCAGGAGCTGCATCTTTTCCTCATTTAGGAAAAGTTCCTTCTGGTCTTGTGCTTCTACTTGAAAAGTTAATTTTAGGGCTAGAAAAAATCCTTAAAAATAAAAAGAATCTACAGTATTAGAGCTAGATGGACACATTTTGGATTTTTTTTAGAGCTCAGAAGCAAGGTGTTTGTTCTTTAAAGTTTTACAAACAGGAGCAACCTTGATGTGAAAGAGTGTGCCTAGTCCCTGTCTGGAAAAACAGAAGGGAACAATAGACAAGAGTGAAAGGATTTTTTTTTAAAGTATATTAAGAGCAAGTGAACAGGATGTAAATTCAAAGCCTTGGTTCATAAATAAAGTCTTTAAAAAAAAGCAACATGAGCAGGTAACACAGTGTTAAAACCATCAGAGAACAAAACCAGAATGTGTTAATTGTTAATAAATGCGTAAAACACATCTTCAGAATCAGAGAGAAATATGTCATGAAAACATCAACACAGTTCAGTGTGAATCCATTTTTTTCTTGGAATAAATGCTGAAGCGACTATGTTCAGATGGATCTGTATGCAGCAGCTTTACTTCCCAAAGCGTGGCCTACTTATGAAAAAAGTGTGGAGTACTTCCAGTGTTCATCTTACAGGAACTGAAGAAACACCAGTTGCTTGAGTCAAATTTTTAAATTACCTCAGATATCCTACATAAGCACTTCCAGGCCTGTTATCCATACAGAAATAGAGATCATATACTTATTTTTGTCTCTTAGCACAGTAATGACAACAACACAAGATACTGTTCAAAAAGCACTCTCATAGTCCAAGATAAAATCTATGATAAAATATTTAGAAACCCCTGAAAAACACTACTACAGAGGTGACCATGAAATTCTTGAACTACACTGTATATTTACTTCAAAGTCTTTCACATTTATTCTTATAGAATTGAAGAGTTTATATTTAAGTGACATTCAAATCATGCTTACTCACCTGACGTGATAATCTGTTGCTGGCCTAAGGTCCTTCAGGTGATATTCTAATTCTTCTCCACTGTAGGAAAGAAATCCAAACCAATCAATAAATTATGAAAAGCAGTATCACACTCAGCACAGCCAGTGATTTTCTAGTGATATAATTTGAAAGAAGAAAAGTAATCCCTCCAAAGAGAAACAGTAGCAAACCATATACCAATAATTTGTCAACACACTTCACGTTTCCTGAAAACTTAATGAAGCTCCATATGCACAGAAGAAAAGAATTTATCACACCAATTTATTCAATAAACTAAATACATGGGTTCATTGCAATGCTACCTCATATTTTGCTGATATTTGTATAAAGCTCATTGTGGTTTTCAACCCTTCTAGAGCTGAAAAGAGCGAAACCCAAACATTATTGTTGTAGTTTCTGCATACTCCCTATTCAAAATACTTTATACAAAGTGACCCATTGAACTTCAGAGGAAGAAGCAGAGTTTCTTGCAAAACTGTTTCACTTATTGCTCTCTCCTCCAGAACCACACTCCCTGTAAGGACCACAGCAAGGAGACATTTAATTAACACCCAAACAGGTGGACCCAGCTCTCTTTCAATACCAAGACAACTTAAAGCAAAGTGCTTTGGACATTTTAAGAAATAACCAGCACACAATCTATTAATTTCAAAAGCAGCCAACATAGTTAGGGCTATTCTTTTTCCTTCTGGCTTGTTTGCTGGTAGATGAACACTGGGCTCAGTCATGTGTTGCCAAATCTGTGAAGATCAAGGTACGGGTCAGTGCTTAATAAGTAATAGCCATCTCATGTAAGAGCTTGGCTTATTCATGATTTTATTAAAATATGGGAAACAAGAAAGCTCTCAATTTAGCATAAAGAAATATTTCATAGCTAGCTGGACAAATACAGGGAGATGTCTCAAAATCAATAGAACAAAATCCACCAGAAAGCACATGCCTGCTGGGTTGCCAGAAATCCACCAGCAACCCTTCTAGTTTTTATTTCATATAATACAATGCTCTGCAAATCCAGCTTTTCCCCTCTGAAATGAGTGCACCTCCTTCCAAAGACAATGTATTCAACATATTGCAGACTCTCTTTTGCCTATAGTAATAACAATTACTGCTGCTCCTGATGGAACATACCACACCAAGCTAAAGGCTGCACTCTGGCCAGCAGCAGGAGACACATCACCACCAGCAGCTTTAAAACAGATGCACAACATTTCATAACCAGGGGAAAATGTGCAGCCATCAAGCACAAGAAGTACTAGAAAGTGTCCTTCCCACTTTAAAAGCTCAGCAGCACACACTTGACTACGGAGATGCTCACATTGGCTCACAAACAACTGCTGTAAATGCCAGAAAAAAAGAGTAAAATCAGGCAGCCTTTCCCTGGTTAATGCACCCTTTTTGTATTATCCAAGAGCTGCCTTCAGCATACCAAGAGGAATACCCTGATTCACAGGACATCTTAAGAAAGGAGATGGCTTGGTCTCAAGAGGTAATTCCTTAAATGCTCTATCACCTGGACTTTATTTAATGAGACTTGGGAAGGATTAGCTATTTCACAATAGCCAAGGTCACATCTCCAAATTCTCTTTCCTAGACGTCATTAGTGGGGAAAAAGAAAGGCATAACACCATATGTACTTGATCACAGAATGAGCTCAGAGGATCACTGCAAGGAGACACAGAGAAATCCCTCAGAATTTTTACTGAAGCCTGCTGAGAGCCAAGTATTCGGATTTTTCTGGGGAGCCTCTGTAACCTACTGACTGCCCCACTCCCTCCTCTGCTCATCTAAGACACCACAAAGCAACAAAGCCCTCACATTTTTCTCGTTAGCTGAAATAACAAGATTTTACTCTTCTAAATTCTGCAAGTCCACACAAAATTAGCCCATTAGGAAGGCAGCTCTCCTGCCTGCATGGTGTACACGAAAGGTTTTGACATTTAGCATAAAAGAAAAAGTAACCTTTTCACTAGCAATGGGAGTGATGGCATTGCAGGCAGGATGTGCCACAGGCCAGGTGGGATGGGGTGATAATTAGGGACCTTGTGACATGCACTCCACCAGATCCCTGCAAGCTCCTCTGGTGAGGAAACGTGCTTTTCTTCTGTAACTGATGGCCATGCCAGGATACACTCTGAAAAGCTCAGAGGATTTACTCCTAAGGAAACCAAAAAGGTGTAAAAATGCTGGTTTTTACCTGTAAATGATCTTGTATTTTCCATCCCTCCCTTTGTCTGATAAGGCAACCTCGTAGGTACAGGTGTAAGGCAAACCGTTGTTGTGTCTATCTGCATTGAGAAGGCCAGTGGGAGGTGACCAGGAGAGCAAAACTGTTCTTGCTTGAATATTTGTAACCTATGAAAGAACCACCAGTTAATCTGAAATCCGAGGAAAAACCACTGCCCTGTGAGCGTTTGCTTTTTGCTTGCATCTTCACAATCAATATCTTGCAAAACGGAATTTTCCGAGCTAGAGTTGAAAAGGAAAGGGTCAGAAATGATCAACAACATAAATAAAAACACAGATTCATGGCAAAAAGTGATCTCTAACAAATGAGGAATACAGAGAAAGGTTCCCCTGCAGGGAACTGGCTTGTCATTGTCTGAGCATCCAGCAAAGGATGCCTCTGGAGGTACCTGCTGCTGTGGCCATTCCCAAAAGGGACCTGGAACTAAGTGGAACAAAGACTTTAACCTATAGATTGTTTTATCCACAATTATTTTCCCGAAGTTTTTGTTGGGGAGCTTTTTCAATGAAACTCTGATGGCTTTTTCAGTCATCCTGTTCCTTCTTACCACTTGAAACCACAGTAACTCAACAGCAAGTAAGCAGAAAAACCCAATTCAACCTCAAAATTTATGCTGGCTCAAAAGCACAAGGGAAAATCATAGTAGAAGTCCAACCTGTCAATTAAAAACTACATTGCAAATCAATCACTTTGTGCCTTGATAGAAGGACTGTGTGTGATCTGCAGTTACCCATGGCAGAGGGGTTTTTAATAAAACATGGAAAAAGTACCTCAAACTCCTGCACCAAACCAATTTTATCACCCCACCAGTGCCACTGCATTCTTCTGGAGAGCCAGATTCACACAGCTTGCAGAACCAGCATCATCTTGCTCACCAGGAGAGCCACTGGCACATCAGCCAGTGCAGCTCCCAGAGAGCAGCCTTCTGTTATCAGGCCAAGAAAGAAGAATAAAAAATCCCCCCTGCCACTGTCTCAAAAGAAAAATAAATTAAAAGCAATAGCTGCACTGGTTATCTGGGAAAGGCAGCACATTTTCAGACTACCTTGCTGAAATATCCAAGGAAAGCCTCAAAGTTTCCAAAGCCTCCAGAGCCTCAAATGCTCTGCCACCAACTCTCCACTTTTCATCATGAAAATAATGGTGGTTTTCCTTCTTAATTGTAATGAATATATAAAGAATATTTTTTTAGTTAGCCTCCATATGAAGGAATTAAAGACTGAGAGTTTATATTCTTTATTTTTCCTATGCTACACATTTCACTGCATCTATAATTTTGACAGATTTTTGCAACACAAAGAGCAAGATGTTGTTATTTCAGAAGGTGTAACATGAATGCTGCAGGTGTTCAGTTACACAATTCCTAACTTTTGTTGAGACAAGTGAAACCCCTTACCCACAAATTACTTGGGAATGAAGCATCAGCCATCAGCTTTCAGGGACTGCTTGTTTACAAATCCAGCTTCTGGGTATCTTTATATAATGGAGAATATTTACCTTCTCATGTGCAAACACATTGCTTCCAGCTGATGAGCACTGCAACTGTTGTGTCTGATACCCATATATCAACCAGATTCTTTCAGAGCAAGTCATAAATCCATTTTTAACAGCCTGACAAGTAGGTGACACCATGAAATGTCTCATCATAAACACCATGATGTCAAAAGTTAGAGATTTTAATTTATAGCAGCACATTTAAGTCTTGCCAAAGTAAGAAAACCTTTGTTCAAGCTAATATGAAAAATAAGTTTTAAGGCAAGAAGGTTTAAGTAGCATCAAGCTTTCTTTGTAAAAAACGTGGACGTGCAAATAGTTTTATGAATTTTCACGGCATTTCTTGCTATCATGGCATTTTTTTATCGTATTTTTCTGATGCTATGAAATCAATGTTTATTTTAAAATCTTGGAGCAGTTAACCCTGATACTGGATAAGATACCTTAAAAGAATCTTGAATTATTCAAGTAAGACAAATAAGTTAATTTTTTTGGGATATACACATACATGTATATACACACACATATGTAAATGAAATTGGAGCAGAGATACGTAAGAGCTAAAAACCTGCATTTAAAATAATATTTTGATCAAAAAGCTGATTAACAAGATCCAAATAGATTTTAGGTTTTTTTAACAGACATTACTACTATGCCAGCTCAGCCCATCAACATGCAGTTTCTTTTATTATGGAAATATGCTTGCATAATTGTTTTTCATAAATTCAGACAGACTTGGAGCTGGAGGCATGACATGCTGCCAATGTTCTATTGAAATGTTTTTCTCTATGACTACTCCCAAGGACACACGTATATATTCCACATACGGCCAAACTCTGGCCCTCCACGAACTTCAGCAATCTGTAAAAAGTTAGGTCTTAGGTTTCTTAAAATAAGAGAAAGTATCTTGTGGGCTAACTGCTAGAAACTGTCAGACTATTATCCTGAAGCCAGCAGAGGATAAAAGTCCAAACCCAGTTGCTAAGCTGCTGCAGCTACACCATTAATTTCAGAGGGAAGGAGCACCAGAGCGGCTGCTGGCTGCCTTGGAGCTCGTAGGTACACAGCAACTGCTGCTGCAGGTTTAAAAATAAACACCAGAAATGGTTAAATACCAGTCTTAGCTGCACTGAGCACACACAGCAAGTGCGGGAAAGCAAGTGAGGGGTCACTGTCTGCAAGATAAGTCAGAAAAGGCAAATCTATTCCCTCCCTGGGCTGTGCACGTCAGCTGGGAATGGATTTAGTTGTGTGGCTGGAGATAAAGCTATCTGCTGCTCCCTGACCAACAGGCTGATACCATATCACAGTCACCTGCCAATATCTCCTTTCATGGCCAAAGCCACCACTTAGTTTACCAAGGAACTCCCACCTGGAGCAGGAAGCACTAGCTTTGCTGTGAAAAAAGCTTAGTTAAATAAATGGGGTTATGATATGTTGAGAATAACAAGCAGGCACTTGTAAAACAGTTCAGTATCTTTGCCTCCAACTTCTGTAACTTACACAAACACCTTTCCAAAGGTACAGACCTGCACCAGCCCTCTCCAGGCTGTAAGGAGCAGCCCAGCTACCACCACGATGGTGGGCTTAATGGCCCTTCTGAACTTGCAGAGAGAAATACTTCACCATCATTTAAAACCAGCTCATTGTTCATTAACAGTGCACTAATTCCATCTGACAAAATATAAGCAGCCAGAGCATCTCTTCCCAGGCTGGGCAGGTAAACCTTCATGCTGCCTCTGAGTTCCCCCAGCCTGTCTCATCAGTCCCCAGAATCACTGCTTGCTCTGAAGAGGGCTGGCTTGGCCTTTTAGCTGAGACCTAACAAAAGATTCGCCCACAAGGAGTTCTGTACATCTGGTGAAAAGCAGAGTTAATTAGTTTCTGAAAACTTCTCAGTTTACACAGTAAATGCCTCCTTTCTGCTCTATCAAAACTCGGTGGTGTAAATAATTATTCCATAAAAGCCCCTGGGAAAGAATCCAACTCCTGCACCACTTCAATAAGGTTACAAGACTGATGAGTATCGGCCCTTCCCGTCTTTCAGGTAATGAAAAATGTTTCTGTACAACTTTCATTATCTTTCAAATTCCGGGTTAGCATTCACAGGCACCGTGTGGTTCGGGGGCTCATTGTGTGTGTGAGAACTACACTGCAAGCAACATTCATTTACTCCCTCGAGGACACGGCTTGAAAGGCTTGGGGGTCAAATGAATTCACACTTATTACTGGGTTGAGATTCTGCTTTTAAATTATGGCTCTAATCCTGCAATTTTAGGCAAAAACCCCCAGTGATTAAATATGAGTTTCGCTGCAGAGCGAGCCAGCAGGAGCAGGCTGCCTTTTGGAAAGGCAGGCTGATGTTTGAGGCTGGGTTTGACAGAGCCCTGGTGATTCCCCAGGGGGGGATGGCCCCCCGAGCCCCTTGGCTGTCAGATGCAGCCATTTCACAAACCCAGAGTCAAGTTTCCCTCCTCTCACCGAGGTATTTGTTTCGGAGAATGATTACTTTGTCTGTGACAATGTGAATTAAAAACATATTTCAGTTGACACAAAACCATGGGGGATTAAAAGCAAAAGGTGCTTTTTAAAATTCTGGCTGTTAAAGGAACAAAGCTCTGATTAAATTTACAGCTTGGCTGCACACTTCTCAAATAGGTAACAATATCTGTTATTGAAAAAAGACCTTTCATGAAATAATAATTTTAAATAGTGTATATTGTGTACTCAGAGGGGTACCTGTATGATCCAGACACGATCACCAGCGACACACCCAGTGACAGCTCTCCTGCAGGAGCTGCTACAAGGCTAAACCCTTTGGATGGCTTCATCCCCTCATGGATGGAGAGAGCTGCCCACTTGGACAAATCAAATCCATGTGCTGCAGACACAGCATCACCCACGTGTCACTGACTCACCACCGTGTTCTTTTCCTTTACATTGTTTTATTTTTCACTTGTATATGCATAAGATTTGCCAAGAAACATGACCAAGATGACTATTTATGCATAATATGATATATTTCCATCAGATGTAATATTGACTATACACACACAGAACCATTCACAGGATTCATGATTTGTGAGAGTCCTGTGAGTTTAATTACTCATAAACGTCAAAGTTACAGAGAAAGAATAATAGATAATCTCCAACTTCACCTCAGTAAATGTCATTATTATTGAACCAGCATTTGCCATGGTTTGGATTTTTTTTTAAATCCCATTTTTGGCATGATCAAAGGAAAATTATTTTCGTCTAATTTTCATTTTTTTGTTTCTTTCTGCTTTAAAGGCTCTGGTTACCATAAATTTAATTGTCCAGATCTCAGAATCCTGCAAATTGCTCTAACAGCTTATCTTCCTCCCTCTAAGGATAAAAGTATGAAACAACACATTTTTCTTGTCAGCTCTCTGGATTTTTGTAAAGCACCTGGCTGTGGCTATTGACCAAGTGAGTAACACTCAGGTGGTCCTTGGTACAAAAATACTGACTCCCTCTGTACAACAGCTCTGTGCTAAGGGCACTTTCTTCCCTCCTGAGCACCCTGAAACTCTTCAGCTCAGTACTGTCACTTGTTTCCACACCCAGTGAAGTGACTTCCTCCTTGTGGACAGAGCTCAGGCTGGTGTTTGTCATCTCTGCAGGCCTGGCTTAACTTGTGGCTTAGAACCAGCTCCTGCCCATGCCAGGACACCAGCACTTACTGATGGAGCAATTTAACACCAACACCTCTTGTATTTATTCAGAACAAAAGCATCCATCAGAAGAGAGTCCAAAAACTCAGCCTGGCTCTCCCTGAGCTCTGAATCAGTCTCCATCAGCTGAACCAAGTCTTCCCATGAGCTTTCCACCAGTATTTTTTATTTATTTGCTTATTTGTGTCCTGCCTCTGCAGCTGGACAGAGAAAGGCCTGAGCTCTGGAGAGCAGAGGAGACGGGCTGTGCTTTGGGATTTCTGCCTCTCTCTGCCCCATGACTGCTTCTCCAGGGCTGGCTTGGACCATTCTTTCAGACCCACAGTGCTCCTCTGGCTTTCATCTGACACACCAAACTGGAAAAGGGCTTACAAGCAGATTTATTAATAACCTCACCTGACTGCAGTCACACTCAGCATCAGGGTTACTTACAGGGTGATTCAATTCCATCATAATTTACAAGCTTTTATGGCTCAGACAAACACAGACTATAGTAATTTGCCACTGAATAATAGAATTAGCTTAATTTAATCATGATTAAAGACATAAATTGCTCATGACAAAATTAAACCCAAAATGGGGGGTAAGAGCTATGCAAGTCACCCCAGTGCATTGAGCTCCCCATTACAGTATGAATACTGGGAATTGTCCTCTGGAAACAGACAATTCCAGTGTAATTCCTGGAGTGGGCAGAGCCCTCAAACACCCATGAGCACAAAAGATCCTTCAGATTCATATCCCAGTAAAATGAGTTAGTGGCAGCAATCTGCTAAAGGACAAAATCAGAGGTGCTCCCCTGTGAAATCACCAGCACAGTAGATTGTGGCACAATCTACTTTTCACATTTGCTATTGTACGTTTGTGTGGCAATTTGAGATCACATACCTGTGGTTTCTCCATTCCAGAAAGAATGTCTTGAACCCTTTTTGTTTCTGAATCAAATTCTGCAAAAGAGAGAATGTGGAAAGAGGAAGAGAAATAAATTACCAAAACTAAACAAAAATTTCAGTTACATAAATAAAAATGGAGGTGGGGGGCAGACAGACAATATAACATGAGTATCAGTTGCCTCGTGATTTTAAGGCACGCAGTTACATGGATTAATATTACAAAAAATTGAAAGAAAAAAAGAAGGGAATTAAGCTTCCAGTAATTGCAGATACTCAGAAATCTGAGACTATTTGTAGAGGTGTCCTCCACAAACAGTGCTATCAATTGTGATCTGCATTCAGAGAGCAAAACCAGGGGGCTGTTTCCAGAACCCTGCTGTGAAGAAGCCCAGGAGTTTCCCAGTTCCTGCTGAAGCTAAGCCTGGTTTGTTACCCAAACCCCCCCCTCACTCCAGCAGCTGCAGACTGGGCTGTCCCCTGCCCCCAGGGCTCTGGAGAGGACAAGAGTCCTTGTGCCATGCAGGGAAAACCCAGGGGAGCCACACAGGAGCCTGCCCTGAGCCCCAGCACCCACCCTCAGCCACCTGGCCTTGAACTGGGCAATGCCCAAAGCTCTGCTACAGCCACCTGCAGCTGGAGGCAATGAAGTGATGCCAGGCAAATTCCAGAGTCTGAGCAGCAGCAATCCATCCTCCCTGCCTGAGCCTCCAGCAGCTCCTGCAGGGGCTGCACAGAGGCACCCACAGAAATGCTCCCCCAAAATTAGAGGGATAATTGTGCAGAAGAGGCCATCCTCTGAGCAGTGGAATCAGCCTTTCCCTCATCCTCCCCCCTCAAAACAATCTTGAGGTAAAACATCAGCTCAGAGTAATGAGGTGACACAAAGCAGCTTTATTCCTTTTGGAGCACAGCACACAGAGGCCTCACTTTCCACTACAGTATTCTCTAATGGAAAACTAGGAACATATTTTCCTGGGTTTTTTTTTTTTTTGGTTTTTCTTTTTAAAAATGTTAATGCAAAAAGTTTGCTCACCAAAGCAGAAGAACATATCTCACCTAAAGCAAAATGAGCCAGACATCCTTGGCACAGGAGCAAAAAACATTAATAAACAGGTGGGATCAGATCAACAGCTTTCACTAATGATTCCCCCAAAACCTGACCTACTTCTCCCAGCCCAAGAATGTGTCTTTATTTTTGTCTGTGACCTGCTTTAAAAAAGTAGATCTTCTTTTTAAAAATTCCATGTGCTTGACTGCCAAAAAATAGAATTGGCTGAATGCTGATGGCAGAATTCCAGTGTAAATGCCCATCTCTCCCTACAAGAATGCACCTTGGTGTGGACTGGGAATGACAGATCTCCTGCTGCACACATTCCTGGATTCCTTTTAGTCTCAGCCACTTGGAAAAGAAAGGAGTAGTAATATTTCAGGAGAAGTTGAGGATAGCAAGATTGTTGTTTTTCCATAGCAGATAACCCTCAGAGTGTATTATAAAGAGCATAAACTGGCAGGATTGAGCCAGGATATGACAATATTGATTTCAAAATTTCACAGATGGACTAAAATGGCTAAGGAAAAGGCTGAGCTGCTGATCCAAGTGAAAATGTCAAAATTTGGGGTGTTTCAGAATGCAGGGTTCCTTTCAGCATTGGTAAAGAAGTTGAACTGTGCCACAAAAGCCTGGAGGCAGATCTGCACAGTGTGGAGATCCTGCAGGCTTATCTGGAAGGGATGCTAATCAGAAGCAGCTTCTGCAGCTCTGAGTGTAACAAAAAAGCTGCTACTCTTTTATCAAAAGTTTCTGGTTATTATGTCACCCCTAATTACAACCCCCAGAAGCTGAGCGTGAATCACTCTCAACCTTAAATCCCAAACATGTGGACTGAATTTTCTTCCCTCTCTCTGCTTTCTAGCAAGGATGCTCTGTCACACTGAGCAGGAGAGGAAAACAAACCCTGAAGCCCAAAGAAATCTCATTTCCCTCTGCCATGAAAGGTGATTGCTTTGTACAGTAACTCCCACCCTCTGCAGGTCAGGGCTGAGGGTTCAAACTGCTCCAGGCACAGGAACTGACTCCAAGACTTAAGGGAGGTGGGTATGCCCAGCAAATAAATAAAAATTTACTAACTTCAATCAAACTTCTCAATGAAGTGTCCCACTCAGGGAATTTTTTACATTAGATGCAATTATGCATCTTGTTCACACAGAGAAGGCTCTGGGTACCAGATACAGAGGCATTGGGTTATTACAGATATGTGGACATTTATGAGGGCAATATGGACATTTATGTCACCAAGTGTTTATACAGATAAACTGGAGGTGGAAGAAGACAATTCTTCTTCAAAGACTGGGGAGAGGGAATGGGATACATATAACAAATAACACCCTGTGAAAATAAAGCAAATACTAAAGGCAGAAAGCAATAAACAGCCAGAAGTGATGTCTATAACAGCATCAGAGAACAGCACATGTTGAGAGGGGACCTCAGGAGTGGTTATCAAGAATTACAGTATTTACAGTATTGCAAACACTTAGCTTCCCATTTCAAGAGCTATTAAAAAAAATCTCATGTTTCTATGGATGACTGACTTCCTCTCTGTAAGAAACATGATTATTCAGTCTCCTGAGCTAGACTAAGCTAAGGAGAAGAGAGACCTGTCCCAAATCCCTCCCTCAGTAGGGAAGTTGCTCTGACCTGCCAATCTCTGAGTATCAACCTCAACATCTTCCTTCCCAGCCAACAAAGAGCAGAAAGCCTTCTGAAATAGAAGACAATACAGAAGGAAAGAAACCATCTGATATGCTCTATCTGATAACACAGAGCTGCTGGCAAGCCTTTCCTCCTGGCTCTCTGTTGTCACTCAGCAGCCTCCAAGGACTATATTCTAAATTAGCTCACTGGAGCATGTAGGGACAAGGAGCATCTGCTGCACATCCCAGATGCAGTGGTGGAAAAATGGGCAAGAACAGCAGCAAGAAATGGGCGAGTCTTGATATAAAACAGGTGATTCAGGTTCAGAAAAACTACCTAGAACGGCTCAGGAAAGGTGGTGGGTGGCTGAGCATGACTCACCTACCTGGGACTAATTGTCCCTGAGTAACAGACAGTTATCTGCATTTCAATCTTTGTCCTTTCCTCTCCCTCAGCTGACTGAGCACTGAGTATCTGTCAGGAAGACAGAAAATCTGTATGTCAACCCCCCAAAGGCTGGGGCTTGCAGGGGCAGGCAGCAGGAGCTGCTTTCCTCCCTTGCCACAGGAACAGGAGCTCAGTCACGTCAAGGAAGAGCCCAACCAACACTTCAGGTCATTGTCCCATTTTAACTTTTCCTCTCAACATCTGTTCCCCACATCTGTCATGGCAAAACTCTTCCTCCTAGGAGGAAGCTGGGGGTGGGGATGAATTCCTTGTGAATACTCCATGGGGTCCTCTGAGGCACAGTACAAAAATCTGAGTTACCCTGCTAATCTCAGTGTCTGAGAGATATTATAGCACTCCCAGCATTAGGTTCTAATTCCCAGGCTGTGGCTTCTTTGGATCCAGTGTTTCAGACTAATCTTTTATTGCAGAAAAACCAGCTGAAAGAGCTGGACCACATCAAGTCCTCTCTTTTTTTCAGAGTTTTGAATCATAAACAAAACTCTATAGATACAACCAGGAGTAAATGCCCCTAAAAGCTAAACACTTTCTCAGCAGCTGTTTGGTGCTAACAGGGTTTCAGTGTCAAGCCCTGCTGAACTAAAGCCTTTTATTCTAGGCTTCTGTTAGCCTGTGTCTATGTTCCTTTCTGCACGTACAGCACAAATATAATTTTCAGACCTTTCCAACCATACTTTTAAACACCAAGCACAGCTTTAAAAAACAGGGGAAAAAAATGTCAGTTCAAGGTAAGTTTGAAGTTTCCATCAATAGTTTACATGTTTGCAAGAACAGCAGCTGTGTATGTAAATGGTTTGAAATAGCTAAAAGCTCTAAACTAATTAAGATTTTCCCATTGCAAATACACATTTTAGGTTTGTTCTGCATTCTTTCCTTCGAAGAGAGGAAAAGGTCCAGCTCAAGACTTAGCTTCTGGCCACAGAAAGTATTTACTGTTTCAACAGCCTTTCCATTCCAAGGGAATGACATCAGCACTAGCACTTTGCAAACTCTGAGTCTAATTCTCAAGCAGGGCTCCATGCTCACAGATATGCCAGTCATAACACGACATGCTTTCTCAGAATTTGTTCCAGATTTATCGGGGCTGTGACCGGCTTTAATGCTGGGAAAGATCTTTCATCAGTCACGTACAGCACAACCTACAGCCGCCGAGAAAATGAGCTCTTCAAACACTGCCCAGCTCCTTTGTGAGATGCCTGCCCGTGTCAAAGCTTAAGACACCAAGAAGAACACATACAGACTTTCAGGGAGTTGCAGAAATGTAAATTAATAAGCTCCTTGTACAAGAACAAACCTAAAGCTGCAGATGTCACGCAGCAGCTGAGTCACAGGACCAGAGGGGATGTGACACAGCCACAGAGTCCATCCTCCTACGCTGAGACATGATCATCTACACCCAAACCACTTCTCTGACACGGCTCCCTGGCCCATTTTTCCAAAATAAATGACAATTAAATAAATGACCTCCTGTCCCATGATCATGGTCATCTCCAAACTTCTCAGCTAGGAGAACTACCACGGCATCTAACTCTCCATCTCAGGGAAGATCATCTCAACTCTCTCTGCTGCATCTGAAATTTATTCCTTCTTTCCTGCACATCTGCCCCAGGCGAGCTCATCACCCCTTCCTTTGTTGCCACCTTTCACATACTGAAGGAATTTCTTCCTTTAACAAAACAAGCTCATTTCTCCATACCTGTCTGTAAGAGACCCCACCTGCTGCTGTCCTCTGCCACGTTTTTTACATTAAGTTTCCATCCTTCTGAGGATATGGCACAGCCCTGCCCACCATGTGCCAGCTGAGGTCCTGGCAGCACCAGAACTAAGGACCCATTTACAGAGCTTGCTTAGCAGTTTACTCTTCTCTCTGACTACAGAATAATTTGACTCTTGGGGTTTGTAATCTCCTATTCCTCCCAAAATTACCACCTAATTAAAAAACCAGCAGGTCTGAGAACAACTAGCTGCAGTGTAACACATGGCTCTTGCCTTGATCAAACTTCTCCTTTGAAGGCCATTACAGAGCTCTCCTCCTGTCTGGTCATCATTCCCTGACCCATCAAGCACTCTCAATCCTATGACAGCCTGATATGGACTATAATTTAATAAGCCTCAATTCTTATTCCATCCTTCAAGCCCTTAATGAAAATATTGAATAAAATTAGAGCTAGGACAAATTCCTGCCTAATCCAGTTTGATGCAGCTCTCCAGTCTGTCAGGGAGGCAGCCCAGGACAGGGCAGGGTCACAGGATAAAGTGCCAGGCTACAGATGTGACACTGGGAAGGGCAAATCCAGTGTCACAATGAACACAGAGGGCTTTAAAAAACTCTTCCCAGATGGACAGAACAGGGAGCCCTTCAGAATAAAAAACTTGTGAAAAAAGACATTTCTATTCAAAACAGTCAGTCACACCACATCAACCTATAATACACCAAGGAAAATTATTAATTAAGCCTGGACAAGATTTCTAAATGTTAAATATTTCAAAATTCTTTTCACTACATGAAAGCTAATAAAAAACATCAACAATAGAACACAACTATGGCTCCCCTGACAAAGGTAGAGAGATTGATGTTATCCAACTTTAGATATGATTGTTAAAACATGTTCTAATTCTTTAAAAATTGCCATGCATGAGAGTATCACAATTTTTCCATTTCTAAGTGCCTTCCCACTGTTGCTACCTGATTTTTCCTGCTAACATACCTTAATTAATGTCTAGGAGCTTATCCTCCATTATTTATCCTTAAAGACCAAACCATACACAGATAACAAAAAAAACAACCCACCCCACAACAACAGAAAGGCACATTTTCAGATCTAAAATCAGAAAAATTAAATCTCTAGTCATCCTGATTCACTGATTCAATAAAGCAAAGGATGACTGAAGTGCTTTGCCTCAACACCACTGTGATTTAGGCATGAATTTAATCCCATGCTTCAGAAATGTCCTGGCCACAGTCCATATCTATTGACCTGCTAGTTTCACCTGGAGTGCAAATTTACAGCTTATCCTTCTCTCAACAAAGGCACTTCCTATCACATGGATCAGGATCAGATGTGGGAGCATTCAGATGTACAAAACGAAGTCACCTGGGCTAAAAAATGTTTTAAAAATAAATGTAAGGGCATCCAATCCTTCCTGCCCCCCATTATTGTTTGGATCTCTGTTTTTCATTGGGATGAAGGAAGGAAAATAAGACCAGTAGCAACCAGCAAGGGAAATAAAAGGCTGGATGCAAGGGACAAATGGAGGGTAAGCGGCACGTCGGGTTTGTTTTTCTCTGCTTCTTCGCTGCTACTGCTGGAAGACAGCAAAAACAACTCCTACTTTACTGGCTGGAGATCTGAGTGAATTCCTACTGTGAGCATGCAGTTGGTCCATTAGAAGGCAGAAAAGGCTTTCTTAGTAAAATACAGCAACCCCCCATCTCCATCACATCCATCTGACATCTCGAGCGAGCGCTTTGTACATCTCCCAAAGCAGATAACAGAGGCAGTGCACTGGGGATGGCTGCAGCTGGCTGGGTTTGAAGGAACACCAAACCAAACAATGACATAACCCACAGACACAGAGGAAGCCCAAGCTGAATCTGCTAGAACAACAAACCACTTACACACAGGACCTCCTCTTGGAGCGCTCTCTTCTCATCATTTCGACCTGCTTTAGCTTATTTTCTCTGTCAAAATATTTTTTCTTTTTATTTTCGGCAGCTTCCCTTCTGCTATTCTGTTACAGCAGCTCGCACGCTCTGTGGGGTTGGGAAGACAATGAAAGCTTTGCAGATAAACCAAGCAGTGCCCACCCCTCCATCTTCTGGTCAAGTATTTGACAAAGAGACTCAAAGTCCCTCCTAAAACTTTCCTGGAGCTCCTGACTCCCATTTTCCAGGTAGAAGGCTGATGTTCTGTTCTCACTACAAACTTGGCCAACAAACACTAACCTTTTCCTAGGAACAGTGATGTTCTTCACACTCCTCAGAATTTTGTACAATAGTTGGGATGCATGGAATTTCCTTACGCTTAATTCCTCCCATTTATTTCCATGCTGCTTCGTGCTTTGTCCCTCTCATTTCTCCTCATTCCCTCTGCCTGCCTGCCCAGCCTTTGCCACACTCAAGGGTTGTTCTCCAGGCTGAGGAAACCAGTGGTCATTCAGGAAGGGATGTAACTTCTGCAGAGTGCAGGGCAGCACCCCAGGCTGGCCCGGGTGACATGGCCATGAAAACTCCACAGGCTTCCCCAGCTCCAAGCAGGAGCAGGGCATGGTCAGCAGCATGGCTGAGACACCCCCACTTCTCAAAATGTGAAACTGGCTCAGAAGGACGTCTGACACCAGTCATGAAACTATACCTGGCATTTACAGAGAGATTTCTCCTCCAAAAGAAAAGTTTCCCTTCAGTCCTGGCACCTGACTGTCACAGCCAGGCAAAGCAGGAGCCTGAGCATCATGAGCACACAGTAAAGGAGGGTCATGACTCCTCCTGGCACTGACAAAAAGCACAAGTCTGACAGCACCAAGGATTAATCTTTCTTCCCAGCTGGGTCACTGACAGCTCCACTGCATCCCACCACAGGCATGGCTTTGTCTCTGCCACTCCTGAGTGTCCCTGCTGGGACAGCCACACCACATCCTGCTGGGGCAGAGGCGAGTCCTGCACCCTCCAAGAACTGAGGTGGAAAGCACAGTCTCTAATGAACACAGAGTGACAAGTCTCCAGTGTGCCATTTTAAAGTGGCTTTTAAAATCCTCTGTCTGCTGCCCCATGCCAGTGAGGAAATATTTTTCTCTGAAACACCATCCCCAGTTGTAGGGGGACAATGGCACCAGTATTGAACACAAAACAAAACCTACTTCTTCTTGATGTTGAAAAATATGACCATAGGCAATTCTGGCCATAAAACCCTTTGCTAATCTGCCTATTACACAATAAGAGCATTTTCCTGATCAAACACAAAACTAGCAAAATAACCTGCAGAACTGCATATTTGCACAGAAAAACAATCACACAGCACAGCCAAAACAGACTCCATAGGAGTTCCAAACTTGCTGGGGATTAAACAGAGCTCCTCAGCCAAAATTAACAACTTCCTTGGCAGTGAATCTCATAAAGCCACCGAGTTTGCTACAACAATAGGAAGGCAGCAGAGCGCTTCACCAATGCAGAGGCACAGCAGAACCCACCATGAACTAAAAAAAAATTTAAGAAAATAACTGCAGGCCAAATTTTGCACTCAGTCACAACTCCTCAACCTTGCTCGAATCAAAGAAGAAATGCCTTCTTTAGATTTCATGGTGGGCAATGCAAAGTGATGTGGGATGCTGGGTTTGAGCAATAACCACTACTTCAGAGAGTCAGTGCAAAGCAAGGCTCTACGAGAAAGCAAGCAAGGAAAACTTGCCCTAAAACAGGATAAAAGTAGGAAGTGTGTCATCTTTTCACTGTTCTTGATTTTTGTCTAAGCATTTACATTAAAGTAGAAATTTTATTTCTATGCACTACTTACACTATTTGCACATCTTTAAAAGATGTTATATTCCACAGGAATAAGAGTTGGGGCTTTTTTTTTTTTTTTAATACAACCATTCCAAATCATGGTGCTAGAAAGGCAAAGATTTTTTCATGAAGCCTGCACTGGGATTTTTCAGTGGTAACCTAGTGAGGGGCTGCAGTTACACTCTTTGAATGAACCCCAACCTAAGCTCTTCTGTGACCAATGTAAATTACTGACCTATTTTTCCAGATGAAAAGTATGATACAATGAAATTGCAATGAGTGGTGGAGGAGATCACAGTAATCCCAGAAACCAAATAACATCTTTCCACTCAGCCCAGGCACCACAGCTCAGAGATGGGGGAAGGCAAAGAGCTTCCCCTCCCTTCTTTAAATCAACCCAAACACCTCCAGATTGACAGCAGAACAGAAATAAATTATCTTCCTCATGACAGATGACAATCAACTGACTCAAGCAATCCCAGCCTAAATTGTTTTGCAGTCATGTCTGAAGGATGAACTATGACTATATGAGCTAGAAGGATATTAAATAGAATGTTTAATAAAGACTGGGGGCTAAATTTATAAAATGCAGAAGTCAAAAAGGCTGATGTAATCTTATCTGTGCCCTCTCATGCCTGAGATGGGAAGAATGAGTCCAAGAATGTTTAAAAAACCTGGTCTATAATGTCTGTACCAACTTCCTACTAGTGATCTGAAAGAAGTGCATGGGCACTTAGCAGTCCTGTATGGGACGAGGCCAAAATGTGATCTTGGGTATTGGCACAACCAGTTTCACCACTAAGAAACCTTCCAAATATTTAAAATATTTCACAGAAATATCCACCTGATTACTGCTTGCTGGGGAGGATTCAACAAAGCTACAGGAATTTCAGCTCATTCTGGATTTCATTGCTGAGATGAAATTCAGGCACAAGTCACATGAACTGCAGTAAATCAAAGCAGCTGCTTCTAAGCACAGCTCCTTAGAGGGGAAAAGAAAAACAAGAAAAAAAAAGCCAACACAAAAACCAAACTCCAGTTTCAGGACAACATCTTTTATAATAAACCTTGGAGAAAATTGAAATGGCTGCTTCATTTCAGAACAGTGTTTAACCCTTCTGTTAACTGCAAAACTCAGAGCATCACCTTGTCTTAAGATTCCTCCTTCCCTTAAAAGCAAATATACTGATGGTCATAAAAACTTCAGAAATCAAATTCCACCCTTCCTCAGAAAAGGAGGAGTAACCGAGGGGGTTTGAAGCACAGCCTAAGAGTTCAGTAAACAAATCCCATTAACTTCAGGGGGACATGAAATTTCATTTCACCACCTTTGCAAATCCAGCTGGAAACACAGACGGACATTGTTCAGAACATCTGGCCATACAAATAAGTGTTGTTCATTAAATCATTAGACTTAAACACATTTTGTTCTTTATAGTCTGGAGGGAGGAAATGTTCTACCGCTTCCCTATAAATACCCTCTCCCTTTTGGCTCCATGTCCCAGATATTGCCAAATAAGGGAAACACAGTTCCCTTCCTTTGTCGGTGGTCCATGTTATCTCCTCCTAACTGGTGAGGATACACTGCTTATCTTGCTCTGAAGCTCTCAGATCTTGGTGTAACTCTTCTCCCCATCACAGGCATTTAATCAGTGAGCATTTAAGCAGGATGAAAATGTACTTAGTATGATTTTTTTTTTTTTTTTTTGCTGTTGGGTGGGTATCCATAAATTATGTAAACTCCTAGGAAAAAGGTTCAGATTTCAGTCTTCTGGATTTGACTGTCAGTTGCAGAGAAGCTGCAAATTCTTGAGAAAATATGAAGATCCTCTGGGGGAAGAGGTTGTGCCTTACGTCATTCAGCACTGACTTCCTGATAAATGATGGAGCAGACAGTTTAGCCAGCTCACCCTGCCAAGGAGATCCTGCTGGCAAAATGAGGCAAGGGAAGTATAAAGCAGATGGGAATAAAAATATGAGAGCCTACAGAAACTGATCAGGATTGGGAAAAACAGCTTTGAGGTAAAACACCAGCCACTGCCAAAAGGGTTTATGAGCCCTAATAAGGTCAAACACGAACCCTGGAGCCAGATTCCCTCACTCTTTACTAGATATGCCCTACATGTTCCTCAGTGGACTGGGAGCTGTGTTTCCTGTAGTTAGCACACTTAGGAAGATTAGGGAGCTTCTAATGAGATTTATTTTGTCACAGCTGCTGTGATGAGACTGAAAAATGTAACCACAACTGTGGTGACCCATTCTGCTCCAAGAATGGCTCAGAGCCATGGATGCCCAGACCACCAGCTCTCAGAGCACCTCACAACCACGCTGGATCATCTGTATCCACACTGCCCTGGTGTTCTTTTGCATTTTCAGGTACAAAAAGTCTGAACAAAACCAAGTTTGAGGCATTTCCGTTCGCCTTTAAAAACAGCTGACATTGAAGATGGGAGATTATTGTGCAATTAAATTAGGAGATGCTCCCACTTAGCTGATGAAGAGAATTCCTTATCTACAACTTCTGGTGCCAAAGTTATGAAGCTGGTTCTTTAGTCTTTCAAGATAAGTGCATAAAAATAGAGTGTATCTCCTCTCTCCCTGTGTCAGCCCTTCCCAGTTTGCAGAGCTCTGTGCTAACAAAGCAGTGTGCTTGAAAAAAGGGGGGACTGCCATGGCATCCAGGCTTCCCATAAACTTTGGGTTTGTTCCTGCAGTATGGATACAGCAAGAGAATACCCCCCTGTTTGTGACAGGTCACATGCAGACAAGATTTCACAGGCTGGCAAATTCCTGGAAATTATCTGCACACAGGCAACTTCTGGGAAAGAGTTGGTCAAGATGCCTGAGAAGGAAGCACCCACAGGCAGCTCAAAGCAGAACACTGCTGGGTTTGGAACTGGGCAAAGCTGTGCATGGCACTGGGCATGGACTTGGTTCCAGCACCATCTGTGATATTTAGCTTTTACCCTTATCCATCAAAGCCCCCATGATTTAAGTTAAGCTTCAAGACAGCAGAGGAAACAGATTTGTTTCTCTCCCTCAACAGGGTGCATTCCATGTTGGATAAACATTTTAGCCATTCTTCTTGCTGAAGAAAAGTCACAAATTAAGCATGATCTGGATAAATTCTTGCAGGCACACAGAATTTGGGAATGTACTCTACCTGAACCCTGCAATATGTTTCTAATACAGCCATCAGTCTACATAAAGCTCACTTAAGTGGTTATTTTACGTGACTGTTAGGCAAAAACATTATTTGGTGAGAATCTGTGTGGCCCAGCTAATGGAGTTCAAGCTGGTACACAACGGTGTATCTGACACTCATAATCACTTTGTTTACTGCCTGAACGAGCAGTTCACAGCCTATTATTTTAGAGAAAATACCAAAGATAAAGACTGTTGAAGAAGCAGACATACTTCCAAATAGAAACAAACAAAAGCACAAGCTCAGTCATGATGTGGGAGATAAAGTCAAGGCACAAGAATATCACACTGGAAATTCTGGGTGTTGCAAATGAACACTGGTTTCTCAAGTTCAGACTATGCCCTAATTAATGCATCCTATTTCCTCTCACGCATTAAAACTTACAGGAAAATAGCACAGAGCACACAAAATCTATTTCTAATGAGATATAAGTCTGAAGAATTCAGACAAGTAGTATTAATGGCTAAAACTTAAAAAAATGCAGTAGGAACAGTAACACCATTTAGATTTCACGTTTGATGCTGATCTATCCTCTCAAGATTCCACAAGTCTCTGGTTCCACTAAATATTATGTTTCATGTTGCATTATTTGGTATAATACTAAAACTCACTCAACCTGACAGATGTATTTTACTCCTCTGTGTGTTTTTTTCAATGCTATTAATAAAATCACCATGTCAGTTTTGACAGATTGTTTTCAGGAGACAGTCTTATTGAAACTCCTTATTTTATAGAAACAAGTACATTTAGGGACACCAGAGAAGCTGCATTTAACATAGGGGTATTTTGTATAGCAGCAGAAAAAACATTTATGACCGATTTTGTCTGCAGAACATTTCTGCATTGGTATAACAAATGTCTATTAGCATGTACCAAATCATCAGCTCCTAGCTAAAAGAACATTAAATTTACATGTATTGCCAGTGTTTCTCAGCCTCTTTGCTTACATGGACGAAAAGTGATGAAAATACTCTTCTAAGCTTTTAAATCTAGAGGATATACAGATAAATGTATGACTCAATAAGCAAAATGGATTCAGGACCAAAATAGGAAAGAATTGACAGGATCTAGAATGAGTAAGAAGAGGAACTTCGCCTTGTTCCTGTCTGCACTGAATCACAGCTCCTGCAATTTACCTTTAATTCACAGGCTCTGGATTAAAACAACAACTTGACACAGTTAAACAGAAATAGAAAAAAACCACACATTTTTCCTGAGTATATTTAAATGTTACATGGAAGATTGAGAGAGAACAGGATGGGGCTGTACCAAGAACACCTCAGCTCTGGTTTTTCATATGTCACCCACTCTGCATCACTTACTAGCACCTTGCAGAGCCTGCCCCACCCCATTCAGGGATCCCTGAGGGTACTTCTTCACCTCAGAACTTCTGCTTTGCCAAGTTAAGTACTTACTTTAAAATGTTTTCAAATTAAAACCACCATTGTCAGGAAGTTCTTTTGCCAAGCCCATTTTCTGTGTATTCCCAATGCATTGCAGCACACAGAGCTACCCACATCTCCTGAGAAACTTCGAGCAGCAGGAATTTGAAGCCATGGTTTTCACCTTTCAGAGTAGCTGGAGGCTGCTTCAGTGCACAAAATCAGATTTACAAGATCTCCACAATAGGAAAGCAACACCTCTGAGGTTTGTACACATATGACAATGGAAGTTTATGATCTGTCAATAGCCTGTAACAACTCTTGGAACTATTAATAGATTCTGGTGTTTTTTCCTCCCTTCTCCACATGTAAAGCACATCAATGCCACAGAGCAGTGAAGTGCACACCAAACTCAGTGCTCCTCACTGGGAAAGCAAATGTGCTTTTCAAAACTGAGTTAGATGAGTTAGACAACAGGTCAGTGAGTGGGCACCCAAGGACTGGGCAGGACTCGACCCTCCCTGGTGCCTGCCAGGTCTGGATGCTGCTGGAGGAGCCAGGAGCAGCATGTGTTTCTCCTCAGCATCATCTTCATCACATTCCTGGGCTAGAAGGGCTGATCTGAAGCCAGGTCTTCTCAAATGAGGACAAAACCTTGTTTAGGAACGCTTTCTCAAAGGCACACAGGACCAGCCTGGAGGCAGCTCCCTGCCCAGGCTGGGTCTGTTTGTTCTGGCACCCAGCTCCCACCCAGCTCCTACACAGGATGCACACAATAATCCATTGCCCACTTCCCACTTTTACCCATTTCAAGTGGTTTACTTTTGGCTGTCTTAAGCTCTTCAAACTTCAAAAAGGATTAAAAAAAAAAAAAGAAAAAGATTTTATCTCATTTGAAGAGAGGGAAAAAAAAAAAAAGATGCTTTATAAGGAAATAGGCAAAAGCATTGTCAGAATGCTCAGAACTGCTTATGTTCCCACAGTACTTGCAGCCACACACAGAACTTCTTGAACTACCAGATCCCTGCATGACCAAGAAGGGAGCCACTGAGTGCATGAGAAGGAAGTGACTCAGACTGAAATTCATAAAGGACAGCATGAATGGGACAGGATTTCCGCTTACAGCTCTTTTTACATGGCAAGTCTCCTTTACAAAAAAAAAACCAACCCACAAAAAGCCTAACCCTGCTCGCTCCTGTCCGATTCAGCTTTTAAAACAGCTCTGTGGAAAAGCTCCAATATGGATTTTAAATCAGAATCCCAGTATCATACCTACAAGCCTTATACCTGTACAAAACACCATCCACCATCGTACCAGAAACACTCAGAGAAAGTGGCAATTTTCAGTCAATTATAAATAAGGAATCCATTTCCTTTCTTCTTTTTCTGCCTTAAAAGAGCCTATTTCCAAAATAACTAGAAATTTTTATTTACAAGTGCACCACCCAACACAGCATGATGCAGTCAATGGAAAAGGTCAAAATTACACTTATATCCCCAATCTGAAACCATAAATTTCCTAGTAAAAGAGAGGATGCTGCTGTTATAGAACCACCCTGGGATAAGGGTGCATTATAGAAGCACCAACTTATTTTTAATGTACCATCGTGTTGTATAGAGGTGCACAGGCTGCATCCATAACTGGAGAGGTGACTGAACAGTAATTTAACAATAATCTAGAGTAATTTACTTAATTTCAGTACTGATCACATTCAGAATTGATTATTTATAACCCCATTTCTTCTACCAGTGGTGAAGCAGATTTTTGGGGAACCCTTCCTTCTTTTAATATTGGAAGGAAGCTGGAAGTTATTAATACATGGCAGAATTTTTCTTGAGCACTTACTCAATTTCATGGGCATAATACATGAAATGGGAATAGATTTGGATGGAAAAGTACATTTTTAAGTTAAATATCACACATACTGTGATTTTTCAGGGAAAAGGGTTGAATTGTCCTTGCACTGTACGCTGGACATTTTGTTAAATATAATTCACATGACCCCAGAATGGTTTGGGATGGACCTTAAAGATCCCTGCCACAGGCAGGGACACCTTCCACTACCCCAGGCTGCTCCCAGCACCATCCAGCCTGGCCTTGGACACTGCCAGGGATGAGACAGCCAGAGCTTCTCTGCATAACCTTTGCCAGGGCCTCCCCACCCTTCCAGGGAAGAATTCCTTCCCAATATCCTATCTAACCCTGCCCTCTTTCAGTTTAAAGCCATTTATCCTGTCATGTCACTCCATGCCCTTGTCAAAAGCCCCTCTCCAGATCTCTTGTAACCTTTTAGGGGCTCTAAGGTCTCCCCCCTTCCCCAGGCTCAACCCTCTCAGTCTGTGTTGATAAAGGTTTCCCATCCCCTTTATTGCTCCTGCAGCCCTGTAATAACCCCAGCCCCAGCAGAGTGGGTGTGCTGAGGAAGGAGTAACACACCCCTCAGAGAAATCACCACCAAAAAACAAGGAGCAGGACAAGCATCACCTTAAGCACAGGGGCAGCAGATCCAAGAACAGAAACTCCCATCCTCCCTGTCACAAATCCCCTGTGTGCATCATCCCTCCCTGCTGATTAAAGCAGACACTCCAATTGCCTCTCTGAGCATCAGCACAGGAGCAGCTGGGACTGCAGGGAGAGGTGCCCCTGGCGAGCTCCCACCCACACTTCCAGCACTCAGGCAGCTCCTAAATTTTGCTTCAGCCAGCCCAATCCCCAAGGACAGCAATCACTGTCAGGCTGTAGCACTGTGTACTGACACAGGCTGTTCTCTGCAGCAAGCAGAGCTGAGCCTGTGCAGGAGCCTGCTCCAGCCGTGTCTGGGGCTCCTAAAGCCCCCTCCCTTGCCAGCAGCTGGATCCCAGCATTGCTCCATCATCCAAACACCCAAAAGAAGCCAATTCCACTGTAGGAGCACACACACCCCACAGCCAGATAGGAAATGATAGACCATCAAGCATATCACAATCCCAATTCAAAAATCCACGCAAACAAAGCCCTCAGCTCCAGCTCTCCTTCACCTTACTCCAAGTTTTACTGCGAGTTCATACATTCCTACTCCCCTCCTAAAGAGTTGTTTTGGTTAAGTGGTTTTCTAAATAAAGACTGATCCACAAGTTTTATACATATAGATACACATTTTTATATATTTATGTATCTAAAAATAGGTTTTCCAGGCTATTCTGCAATTTTGGAAGCAGCCACGCAGCACCATCAAGTTTTTTAACTGTTAGCAGGCTGAACAGATACACATCCACAAAACCTGTAAGTTTAAAACCCTTTGCTATTTGTTGCTTGTGACACATTCATTTTTTCTGGCTCTTCTAAAAGCTATCATCTTAGCAGCATAAATTAAATTAGCAACTGTGCCCAGACTGCTGTTAACTCTCACCCTAATTACAGGTTAGCCAGGTATTCATCAATAAATCCCCAAATAATTAAAGAAGAAACAGAGAAGGGAAATATAAAGCATCAGATATGATTAGAAGCTTGTAAATATCAAGTGGGAACTTATTTTATTTTAGGGAGCTGCTTCATGGGAGCCTTGAAGAAACCTCTGTGACCTTTCTGCAGAAATCTGAATGTAAGTTTACATGTATGACTATAACAATACACTGATGTCAAAAACCTCACATTCAAGCCCACACTATCTTTCTTTTTTTTCCTTTTAATATGAAAAGAATTCTCCTACTCCTGCTCTGGCCAAGAACTTGCTGCAGAGCAGCTGATGCAACTCCAGGGCTGCCACTTCTGGGTGCAGATCCTAATTTTAAAAGGCAGGAGGGTGGGCCAAGGGATACTCATTTGCACAGCCTGCTGTTAGGGACTTTTCCAGAGCTGGGGGAGGACTCTATCCCTTGCTGTCCCCAGTCTGAAAGCACTCTCTGGCTGACAGGACTGGACGTGCTGTAGCCTTGACTCCACTGATTTTCTTGGCATTTTAAAAGCCCTCGTGCTCTTCAGCTGCAGCACAGCAGACCTGTCCAAAGCAACAAATTAGACAAACACAAGGGTTGCAGGAAACCCTTAGGTAAGATGCTTTAAATGATTTCTAGATTATTTCAGAAGTGATCAGCCAGGCTGACTCAGTTCCCACTGAACTGATATTGTAAGACTATACTTTTTTCCAGGTCTTTTACATCTGAGCTTCAAACACCTCATGTGTTCCACCTCAAATAAACACCTAAACATAAATAAGAATACTAAAGTTCGCATAAGCTGATTGGCAAGAAATAACTAGAAAGTCTAATGCAGTGATTCATTTTCTTGGATTACAGCACTCCCAAATACAGCTCCTTGCTAATTCTAAAGACCCTGAAGCATGTCTGCAAATCCTCATTCCTTACCATGCCAGCAGCATTTTCCCCCTCTTTGGCTATTGATACAGTTAATTTTCGTAACTATTTCTTTCAGTTATGTCTCACATGTAAAAGTACAGAGACATATACATATACACTATAGATAGATCAAGGAAAACCTGTGTTTTATGCATAAATTAACACAAGACATTTCAGAGTGTGCTACATTATGAATATCCTGGACATGCTGCTTTGGTTACTACATCAAGGTTTGCTCAGGCAGCTGCTGCTGTAGCAGTCAGCAAAGAGACAAGCAGAGAAGAGAAAGGCAAGTAGGGATAAGGGATTACAACAAGTTACTAAACTAAATTTAGGTCGAACTGGCTGTGTGCAGAATGGCTTGTGATAAATGAGATTTGATTACACTAAAGCATTGGGTTGTTGGCCTAAAGTTTTAAATTTTTAAATAGCAAGTTCCTGAAAATGCTGAAGAAAATTATTTCAAAAGTAGCCAGACTTATTTGACCACTATTTCCAATGGCCAACATTAAGAAATTTCTTCTCAGTTCTGTTTTCAACTAATCTTACTGTCACTGAATTTTCACGTAAAAACCCCTTGGTTTTTCAGTCATCACCTCTAAACTTTCTAATAAATTTACCAGGTTAACCTAGGATATGCAAAATAGAGGTTCCTAGTAGTCAGATGTTGGTTATAGCTTAATTGTCTATGAAGTTTCTTGTAAAGTGCCAAGAAGCTTCTCCGAAAAGCAAAATAATACCAAGACCTCACCCATAAAACACATTTCTGCTTCCAACAGATAAAAAGAGAACGATGCTGCATCTACCAAGGGAGCAGTCCCAAAAGATGGGGAGGCACTGGGCTCACCTTACAAAACAAACACAGCCCAGCAAGCCCGGCGTTGGGATTTAAGTTCACACCGTATTAACGCGTGGGTGGGAGTGTTTCTTGGCACGGCCACTGGATCCACACAGAGGAGGTCACAAGCCGGAAAGGTGCAATAAAAAAGGAATTAAAAATAAATAAATAAAGCCCTCTTTTTACCATGTGGGTCTTGTTCATTTGACTTTGGGCTGCTCCTGGCTCTGCGCTCCGGTTTCTTCAGGGCCGGGGCTGCCCCGCCGCCGCTGCCGGCCCCGTTGTGGCTCTTGGCATAGCCATTGTACACCGTCGTGCAGCTGCCTATATGGCTCTTGTAGATGGAGGAGGGAGGGCTGTTCAGGCGGTTCTGGCGGTCAATCTGCCTGTCTTTGAGTTTTTTGTGCTGTGGTTTGCTGTACTGATCTTCCCTGGTGATGTAGCTGGACATCCCATATAGTGGTATGATTTCTGAAACGGAACGGTTCGCCCGCGTTAACTCGGAACAACAAAACAACTGAGGGGTTTTTCCCCAGAAAACCAAATTTCTATCTCCAAATGAAACTACTCCAGCTGTTCCTGGAGATTTTTAAAAGAAAACCCTTTTTTACAATGATTTTGTATTAACTGTGCTCCTTTGATGACAGAATTTTACTTTGGATGAGCGTGTAAAATACTGCTATTAGGGCGATGTTTTTCCCTTCTTTTTCAGTCTTTGTGTTTCAGGGACACAGATTACAAGCAAAAATCCAGACAGAACTGATCTTTTGGGAAAAGCCTTCATAAGCTCAGAGCAATTTAGCATTTTCTTCCTCAGGGCCTGACTGGACAGAACAAGCTGAGATGTGCTGGTTCCAAGCTGCCAACCCTGGATTACATGCAATTTAACTTCCCAGTATAAATAGACTTACCAATCGTGTCAGTTTTACTGCCTAAGGAGAGAAGTGCAACATGAAGCAGAAGCTTTGGGAATTAAAACTATCTCTAAAAAGTTTGAGAATTATCATAAATATCATGTACATTCTTCGGATACACTTCATTAAATAAAATCCTCACTTCCCCCTCCATGGATGGCTCTTTCTTAACCTAAGGCAGGCCAGCTTGCAGGGATCACAGTATTTCCTGATTTTTTCTATAATTCAGTCTTCATTTTTGTGCTTCACTTTGTGTGTGAACCTTGAAAATATCATGCCCAAAACAGTTTTGTCTTTAAAAATGGATACTCATAGCTAAAGCCCCCCACTCAGGATATTAAAGGAGGCTCCACCCATGTAACAAAGCCACTCTCTTAAGTTCTCCACCTCATTCCTACTCTTGGCTCCCCCAGCCCTCAAACCTTGCTGAACACAGGTGTGAAAGGCCATTCCCAGTCCCTTCCTCCCAGCTCACCTTGCTCTCCATATATTGTTGGGGGAAGATGATGCTGTGGGAAAAACTGTGGTGGCATGTCCCCAGGTCCAGTGACAGGAGGGTAAAACGCTGTGTGGGAGTTGTGGATGAAGTGGGGATGGTGTGCCAGGTAGGGGGGGAGGTGATGGGTTGGCGAGATGGCCGAGGGGTAGCTGGGAGGGAAACACTCCGGGGACTGCGGCGTCACCACCACCCTCCGGACGCCCGTGCTGTCCTCTATCACCTGCAGAGAAAGGAGCACGTTAGGCAGCATCTGAACCAGGCATACCTCTGAAACAGCACTGTTTACAGCTTCTCCTCCCACTGCAAAACAGTTGGTCATGGGGTTTAGCTTCATGAATAAACACAATTCTAAAATTAATATCAGCAGAAATAACCGCGGTGGTGATGTGGCTTTTCCTGGACACTCAGATATCCACACTAATCACTGGGAGCTGTACTGCTGCTAGTGATAACTATGTGGGTTAAGGGACAGAATAAATAACCTGCATTTAGGGAGGAAAACAATTGAAAAAGGAACACAAAGCACCAAAATAAGCATACTCATTGGGACCGGCCTTATATGCTGCCCATAAAATTTCTACCACGGATTTTGACAGTGCCCTGAGAATGGAGTTAGTAACACTGTGGAAAGCAGCTGGCACTGCTGTGGTGGAGAGGCTGTGTGTGTGCACACAGACATGTACTCTGCAGGAACCTGCTGTGCTGGCCTACATCTGCAAAGGAGCTGCTCTGTTCATAACAGGTAGCTGCTCAGGACATATCACAGGGCAGTGGGTTTGTTTCTGTTACAGAGCTGGTCTATACATCCACACAAATCAGCCCTGGGATATGCATAACTTGGCCCCTAACACCACAGGCAAAGCATGTAAAAACAGATGTAGGAAGGTGGAAATGTGCTTAGGCTGAAAAATGTTTTTCAGGTTATAATTTTTCCAGAGTTGTATCTCTGGAGAACAGTCAACCAGCCAAATTTCAATCCAGACTTAGGAACCAAGCTTTTCTTGAAGTTCATCCAAAAAACTTCTGCCATTTCTTAAATTAAAAAATACAACCACGTAAGAACCCTTACTATCCCTTTGACTCTGTATGCTGGCATGCACGAAGTGGAAAAGCATGAAGGAAACATCATTTAATTTCATACAACAAACAGGTTGTTGAGAACCTCATTTTCTCTAAACTGATTGATGGCACACAGATGGAGCAGTATCTGTGATGAATATGTTGTATGAGATAAGAGCACCAGAGGCACCTGCTGCAAGATGCTGCCACTCTCAGCTGATTCCCACACCATCAGCTGGGGTTATACAGCGCCAGCAGAAGAGACTCTGCTGTGGATTGCCCACACTCCAGTGGCTCTCATCACATCCCAGTGTCTTTACTCCAAACCACAAAGGAAAATCTGTACCCTGGAGCAGAGGAATGGCACAGGCTGTTTGTGCCACCTGTGCCACACAGGACCAGCCCTGCCCAGGGGCGATGCCCACAGCCCTGAGCAGAACTGCTCCAGCAAACAGCAGCTCCTGCCTCAGGCACCAGCTGAGCGAGGTATCACAGGGGAAAATCCACCTAGGAGTGCCTGACCCAATTCCTCCCCCAGGCCATGCATGCCCTCAGGTTCTGTGCATTTATGCCTGTTAGCTATGGGATGTGACCACGGGCACACAATTTCTGTGTCTTGGCTGGCCCCTACAGAAGACAATTTTCTACAGAAAGTTAATTCAGTCACTTGTAACATTTCACATTAAAAATGCATTGCTTGCTGAGTAACCAAAGTAGTAATTGTTTGGCTTAACATACTTGATTCTACCCTCAAAATTTACGACTTCCACAAGCAATTTGTCAGCTGACAGCTTTAAATTTCAAAGACTTTACAGAGTCCTCAGAAGACAGCTGAATCTCAGAGATTTAGACTATCACATCCTTTCAACTGCTGCATTTTCAGGCTTCCCATCTCTGCTACTGGTTCTGCTCCACAGCATCTCTTATCCTGCTGCCAGGTCTCAAACCTGCACTCTGAAACCTGGGAAAGAGGGAAATCCTTTTCCGTTTAGCACATATTCAAAAAACAGAACTACTTATCTAGGACTGAGCACAGAAATGCTGGATTTAACTCCCAGACTCGGATTATGCTGTAACTTAATTGAGAGAGCAAGTTCCTACATCCTGATGTGAGAGGTTTTCATCGTGGCTTTAACTAGTCCAAGCCTCAAAGCCAACTCCAAGCTCTTATCTCTGCATCTAGACCAGCTACATGTGCCTTTTGTGCTCTGGTGAAAGATGAATATATTAAGGAACAGATTTGGACAGAAAGCTTGTACACTGAGCAGCAAATAATGTAAACCATATTTTAAATTATTAGGATTCAGCTTCCTGAACTATCATCTATAAAGCAGGGAGGAAAGCTCAGAGTCCTGTCAAAGACCTTTTTTGATGAAATTACCCTGCTAGATGAAGCTATAAAATGTCAACAGGATGGAGAGAAGCCAGAGATGAGGGGATAGAATGGAAAATTTCAATTGGGAGGAACCTACAACCACCAACTATTCCAACTCAAAGGATGAGCCAGCCTTCCAAATTACTTCAGTTGAAAAGCCAAGACACTAATATCTTTTATTTGTTTCCTCCCAGGCCATGAACGCTGACAGCATTCTTGTTATTCCACGTGCACACATTACAAATGAACACAAAAACACAGGGGACCTTGCAAAACCCTCTTTATTTCCCAATCCTACAGGGCATTTTCTCTCTAAACTAGGAATTATTGATATATATATACATTTCTGAAGCTATACATACAATCTTTAAATACACTATTCTGTCCTTAATAAATCAAACTTGGTAATCTGATTTATGTGTTATATGCATTAGGTAGCTATAAAGATATCCCTGGATCTGTAAAACCTGCAGTGAGTAGATTGCAGTAGTGCCATCCTGGGAGACAACACTCAGTTCATCAAAGATAGATAAAGTCAGTTTTGATCCATTAATTAAAAAAACATAACATTAGCAGAGAGGTTCAACTTTGCTATTTTAAGAAGAAATATGCAATTCTTCGTATCTGTAAAAAACCATTTGTCACAAAGATCATAAATTCATCTGAAAATTGCTAAACTGTCTCTATTTCAGTGCTAAGAATCAATAAAATCCTAATCCCTGTTGAGGTCTCTAGATGCAATGGGAATATTAAAAGTAATTGCTACTACTAATCTTAGCACTTTATATTTAGAGAAAACAAATACCTCTGGTCATTTAACGCCTAGAAATAAATTTCCATTATTTTGTGGGGTTTTTTTTCAAACAGTAAGTAGGTAAATTGTTTTTTGCTGGTATTTTTTGTGCTTGCTCGTGTAAGTGGCATGCCACCTCAATAACAATACTATTATAGCTTAGTTCTGTGTGGGTTTTTTCCCATATTTTAGGGAGCTTAATTGCTACATGAGGTAGGTGATGATCTTTCAGGGCTGTCTGGGTTAACATTACTCATACACAGTAAAACTGCCTCCCCCATTGGTTGCCACATTTGGGGAATGCCATTTTAAATGTTATTTGTTTTCCAGTGCAGATATCACTGTAGTAACTAGAGATAATTCACGTATTCAAAGTACATCACACTGCTCCATGTTGTCTCATTTTTCTCCACTGAAATTTAATATTACACTCTAAGGAAAAAGACAGGTTAATTGTGCACAAGTAAATTGTATCTATATTTTGTGAGATCCAGTTAAAGAAACAACCACCCTTATTCTGTAACACACCTTTACTGTATGAGTTTATATGGTAATATGCAAGTAATTTCCACTTACTTTAAAAAAAAAAACAAACAAACAACTCTTATTCAACTTAAATTTAATATGTTAGATTCGGCAAGAACATCTGGAGCATGGCCACTGGGTGGACCACAACCAATACTTCACAAATTTCATAAACTAATTTGAAACTTCATTCATAAATCAATCTGTACCCAAAAACAGTACAGAATGAGCTCATCCACGAGGCATTTGGATGTCAACATTTTATTTATTAATTTAATTTCTTAAAGATGCCAATCCGAGTTCACGCCAGTTGTGGCAAGTTTGCGTCACTATCTTCAGAATCCATCAGTATTAAATCAAACACCCAATTAAATCTATACCTTCAATGTGGAAAATAGATCAACATCTAGAATGCTGGCAAGCACATTGGGGTAATTCAAATCTAGAATGATACAGTTCTTCAGGACCAGTGCCCAGGAACTCAAAAGGATCCTCACTTCATGGCTTGCTCCATGTGAGATCTGCACAACCTTCCATCTGTTCACAGCTTTAATGAGGATCATCCTGTTAAAGGATTGGCTGCAGTCTACAAAACACCCAGAGCAGCTCTGTGAGCAGTAAGACACAAAAACAAGGAGATTGTCACTAAAACCTGATGCTAGCCAAACATGCTTTTGGAGAAGAACACCTTTCTTAGGGGACAGGATGTGCTGAGGACCAAAATCCTGATTTTCAAGGATGGGATAACTTTTCTACCATTTTAAATGTCATTTACAGATATCCATCTTTCCAGAAGTTATGCTTTAGTTCTGTCAAATGCCATGTGCTTGGTGCAGGAATATTGAACTGCAGAACCATGGCCCAAATTGAAAACTTCTTTGGCCATGGGGTTTCTGTGGTCTGAAGGCTTTTCAACACATGTGCACCTCATGGTCCAACCAGTAAATTTGTCCTTTAGTCAAAAAATATCTGTGGCAGAGAGCTCATATTAACAAACCTGTAAATAAAATCAAAAGTGGAGTTTCATGCCAAATTTTTTTGTCCGACTACAGACAAGTAACTTCTCAAATACAAGAGGAATTGCTCCAGATTTATTTCAGAGAGAGCATTCCTCAGCCAGTAGCACTAAACAAACACATTAATGATCCTGCTTTTTGATATTTTCATTTCTCTACTTCTCCTGACTAGACCACTTCAAACCCTCCTCCTCTCCTCCCAGACATACACTGAAAAGCAGGAACAACAACCCATGAGGATGTCCCCAAATTTAACACCTTAGCCTCCAAATCCTTTATCTCACTTAACAGTTAAAGCCAAAAAAGTTGTCATCACACAGGTTTAATGCAGATTTCTCTGCTATGTCACTTTCCAGAACCAACTTCTATAGCAGATATATTGTCCACCAAGAGCACAACAAGGAACTTCTCCTCTTGTCTATATTTAACTAACCCTTAGCCCACAAAGCACTGCAGGGACATGAACCCTCATCTGATAGCTCCTCTCTGCCAGAGGTGCACAGAGGTTTATCATAATGCAAAATACTGGCTCTTTCAAGAGCTGGTCTTCTGAGAGCAAAACCATAGCATGAAAGATTTGAACTGCTGGTGTGTATTTGTTTTCTATTATTTTCCTGGATCATTTCCTGCCCTGGCTAGGCCTCATCATTGGGAACATCTCCTTAACATCAACAAACCCAGCTTCTAGTCACAATTATTAACATGGTCCTTGAAGTCTAGAAAGAGAGTCTGTGTTTTGTGCTGCCTCCAGTGGGGCTGACCTTGCAGGGCTCACATCCTCCTGCCAATTTTTCCTAAGAGGTGATGAAGCACCACATTAAACCAGGGTTGCAATCATTCGATAACTCATGTAATATTCAGGGCTAACACAGCTCACACAGGCTTGGCATAACAAAATGGAAATAAGATTTCATGCCTTTTTTTAATAGGCACTGTTGCTTCTCTGCAGGGGCATTGCTTTCTGCCTGACTCTCAGATGTACACTTTGGGGACAAATCGAACCCAAAAATCAAATATATTTTGATTCATATCCCAGAGTGCATTAATTTGTTTTATGGCCTTTCCCTTGACATGTTGAATTTAAGTTGTGTTCTAATTGTTTATCATAAAAGACTGGGTTTAACTATGAAGCAATAGACAAAAGCAAGAGCAAATAAGGCAGAGACATTTATTACAACAAAGAGCTAGTTTCATTACTGCAGACTTTCAACTCCTATTTAATATGAAGCAGTCTGAATGGCAAGAGACTCACCACAGAACAGAACACACATTCTGCTGCAGAAAAGTGCAGAATGCAGAGTTTCCCCCTATAACTTTACAACATATTTCCAGCTCCCTGGAAAAATTGCTTCAGAAGAGAGTTTTTGGTTGGATTTTTTTCTGGTTAAAAAACCACTTAAAGGCTTCTTTAGTGGAATTATTATGGTGCCCCACAAAAAGCTTTACAGAAGAACTGGGCTCAGACAGAGATACAGCTGGAAGACTTTCACCCTTCTGGTTTGGAAAGCATTCCAATTATACCCAACCATTTATCTCAGCACAGAGGTGGAGAGGTATAAACATTTTAATATTAAAAAGGTGCTAAAACTTATTTCAAAGGAAGAATAAATCTTTAGATAAACCTCTGCATGATACGGGCCAGTCTATTAAATTAGGTGAGCCCATGAGGAGCATTAAGCAGCAAATGCTGCCTCAAAACTCCAACCACTCCCCTTGGGAGGGCTGAGGAGCAGGAGGACCACCCTGACATCCTGCCCTCTCTCCTAGGCTGGCTAAGAAATTCCCTCTTACTTGAAGCATGTTTTCACTCTGTTCAGAAGTCAAAATACCACAGAGTGATTGCAGTATTTTGTGGGATTTAAGTATGACACCATCCACAATTTTTCAGAATTACACAAGCTCACATGTTTCCTGGGGAGGGGAAGAGACTCCAGGACATCATCTATTTTCTGCTTAACAAGACGCCAAACTATATCTACCAAAAGTTCTTATGCTATTCATCAAGGATATCTGAAATACTTTGTGTACTTTTAAGGAAGCTTTTGGTCCAGGTCTCAAGGAAAATGGTGACATTATTGGATTTATTGTATTGATCACAGCTGTCATGCCTTATATCAGTCTTTTTTGTTGCTTTTTGGTTTATTTTCCTTACCTCAGAAAGAGTCCAAGCTTTGCAGAAGATGGAAGGAACAGACTGGTAATCTGAGTTTATTTACATAGAAGAGCAGTAGCAGTTCAAGAGCTCCAAAACCTAACAGCTTTGCGAAACCTTTTCCATTTTTTCCATAAATAGATAATTAAATCACATTTATTCTTGAAAACACACCAAAACCCTCAGTTCTTGCTATACTGCAGGATTTCTGCTGGGAAGATACCAAGGATCAGCAGCATATTTTATAGCCACAGTGGCTCCTTCTCTCACTTCCACCAAGGGGTCTCCTACTCCTTCTGACTGCCACACAAGAACTTGAGGCATTACCCAACATCGAGGACTTCTCCCCCTCTCACAATCCAAGCTGCATTTATAGGCTCAGTCTGTGTGCAGAGCTTTTTCTGGTGCTCAAACCCCAAATCTACTAAAAATACCAGCATGTGAAGGTGCATGTCCCTGGTCACTTTGCAAATGTGGGTGTACTATCAATCAAGTGCACGAGGCATGAAGATGTGTATGACCATTTTCATTAAAACTTCTAAATTACACTTCAACCAAGTAGACTTCTCTACGTGGACCAATGCTTTTGCCTTTACATTTTAAAATTCTTATTATTTTACTAATAAAACTGTTAATTCTTCAAGAAGCATACCTGTGAGATATAACCGGGAGGCACATGAATAGGGGGAATGGATCCATTGGGTGACATCATGGGAACCTCTGCTGGTCCTAACAGAAAGAGAGTAATAAGATATCAGTTTTTTCAGTTAAAAAAATAGCATAATGGCTTAGAAAAGGTTAAAAATAGCTTTACTTTTGAAGCCTGCAATAACAAAATGAGCAGCTCCACTAATTTCTGGTATATGGAAAATGCCTTGTGCCATCATTCTGAGAATAAGATCATTGTTCAATGACTTTACCATATATTCTGCTGAAATAATATTTTCATCATAAAACAGCTAGAACATAGACTTTATATTACCCACTGATCAACTTATACAGCATTAAGCAGTAACACAATATGTTCTTTAGCAGCCCACAATTCCTGTATTGAACTCTGTTTAAGTTATTCTTGTCAAAGACATAGGAGCAGGGAACAAAGCAGAAACTGTGTAGCCTGGAATTAGGCAGCTCCCAAGGAAAGCGTCCAATTGTAGCAAAAAAAAGAAAAGTCACATATGTGAAAAACTATCTATCTATTTAAGAATGCACAAAGACCAAATTCATTATCTCAGCTATTCAGACTAACCTTGGAATGTGGTTATACAAGCAAGAAGCTTATGGTTTCCACTCTGAAATCCAGCCCTGAACATGCAAGTTCCATTTTGAGGCACTGAGTACAAGTACAACAAAGCAAGTGCCATAACCACTGTGCTTCTGGAAATGGAGCCTCACACTAAAAGAAAGTGTCTAGATAAAATGGAAATAGTTCTCTCAACTGCTCACTGATTCACCCATTAACTTTGGGAACATCACACGGAGCAGTCAGTAAAACGAACCCCCCAAACATCAGACAGCTGTTTGCCATCAGAATTTACTGCTTGGAAAAGACAAATTAATTTCATTCCTTCCTTATTACATGTCAAAATCTGACACTGAACTGTTAATTAGCCCATTTGCCCTCATGGTCAAACTCTTGAGAGGAGCTCAGCAGAATCCTGCTCCTTGTCACTGCATGCTGAATTTCAGCTTTGACTGACAACACAAAAGGAAACTCCATCACCTTCTCTGATGGAGAAGCCATCCAACATCTCCAAACCATATCACATTCTAGGGAAGGCAGCTGAACACTATAACATATGAAGCACTTCAGGCACAGATGGGACGCAATGGCCTGTAGGAGTGACTGCTCCTAAAATTTAGACTCATCTCCAACAACAAACTGAGTCACAGTCTGTTGTCTGATATCAGCAAAACCAGTCCACATTAAATTAGCAGTCATTCCCTCTCCATCTGCATTTTTATATTCCTGCTGCTTCTGGTACAATCAGCAGAACTTCCCTCCTCCCAAAATCCAAGTTACACACAGGAATCCATCTGAGTTATTTTTACCCCTTCTTATCTTGGTTTGTTTTCTCTATCCAGTTATTTACAGCCTAACCAGCCCCTACAGCCTTTACTGCTCACATCTAGGTTTGAAATATGGTAAACCATCATCAAGTGTATAAGGCAAATGAGAACTCTGAACCTTAAACATTTTGGATCTGGTTTTGCTGGACTTCATACTTTCCTACACTTAACTATGTGGGGAAATTTACCTACACTACAGGCCTAGTAACGGGAAAAAAGTTATTATTATTCAGCTCATATGGATTTCTTTCTTACCCTGAGACCCTCACAACAGTATTTGTCTTCACAGACAGCCAACAATTTTAGTGTCAATGGAAAAAATTCAGCCTGAGCAGTATATGATTATTGGGAAGGAGCTGCCATCTAAATGGCTTTATTTAAATCCATCAAAAATATGAAGTGACAATTGGTTCAGAACAGAAATATTGTTTGAATAAATGTGTTTTCCCAATAAAAAAAAATCTCCGCACACTTCTTTTGAGTTTTTTATTTCTCTCTGAATCCACTTTGCTCAGTACACACTGCCAAGTTTTGCTCCACAATAAGCTGGACAGTTCATAAAAGGTAAATGTTGATACTGTGAACATATAATGATGCTTTTTTCAGGATTTAATCCACACTGGATTATCTCAAGAGCTGTTCAGTTTTTCAGGAGAGAACATGCTTGAAAATATGTAAAATGAATAGTTAACAGTTATGCAACACATTCCTTGTCAGTGATTTCTCAAACTCAAAACACTGCAAAAAAAATGTTGATATATATTTTAAAATCCTGAGTGCACCATTTAAATAGACAATAATTTAAATATTTCATGTAAATGTTGCTCAATAAAATGAAGCTTTATCCATAACCTGTTTCAGCCCCTCACCAAAACTTCATAGTGATGTATTGGTTAGCTGTTCTCAAAAACAGCTATTCTGACTTGGAAATAAACTTAAAATGAAATAGTTTTGGAGTTTCTACACAGAGAGCAGATATATGCAACAAATAAGCAGCACGGCATGCCTCATATCTGTCCTTCCAAACCTTGTGCCAACTGCTCATATGGAGTAGTGATCTACTTGCAGGAAGAAATCAAACTCCCACACTGATACTGTTGACTGTAACACTTCCACTCCAATAAAAAAAAAAGGAATATTGTGTTTTATCATCAAAACGTGCACCATGCAAGATGAGTCTTAACCTTGCATATGACCCACAAACTGTTAAAGTCATTTGGATAACAGGTTTTTAAAAGACTGACAGCCTGGTGATTTGCAGCTAGATTTTGTTTCCACTACTTTGATTTCAGGGTTGGCCAAATGACTTTAGCACACATTACTGCATTCCTCTCATCAATGGTATCAAAACAACCTGAAGTGGTAGTAAAATAAAGACCCCCACCTCCACAGCTCAATGAGTCTCAGAAATTATTAAAGATTCTTCTTGTTGTCCAACCACTCCCTAATTAAGATTCAAACAAAACCATATCTTGTTTGGCTTGAGTTTTGGTTGGTTGGTTTGGGGCTTTTTTGTTTTGTTTTGGTTTTTTTTAGTATTTTTGATTATTTCAAATAGTTTTGACCTGTTAAAAAGCAGAATTTTAGAGGAGGATGTTCCTCAGCTGCTTGTATTCACAGGTTGGATGCAAGTACTCTATACTCTTGGGAATCACAACTTTGCAGGTTTTAATTCAAGCTTGTGGCTCAATACAAAGTTTACTTCAAAGGAAAGTAAAAGAGAAAAGGGATGCTGCACACTGAAGTGAGCTTGCTGGAGTACTTTTCAAACCTGTTAACAAATGCAGATTGTCTGCTGAGTTCCTCATGAAACTCAGCCAGCAGTGCTTGGCCACCTCTGCTGACAAAGCCAGTGGCCAAATTCCACCCCGAGCTCCTTTCCCGGGAATACAGCACATCTCCTCTGGCTCCTGGAGGGCTGCCCTGTCCAAAATGCAGGTGCAAGGAAATTATCCCCCCTCCTCTGAAAGAAGAGAAAAGCAGAAGCCACCAGGCTGGAGGCACCAATGTCCACCTCAGCAGGCAGGGGACAGACCCCCCCTTGCCCCCAGCTGGCAGAGTACAGTTTTCCTATTTCTAACACGTTAATACTTAATAGAATAAAACTTGGAATAAGTAAAAGAAGCAACTCAGTCTCATACAGTGGCAGAACTAATTAACACCTTGACACCCCAGTCTGAGCCCCTCCTCCTCTTCCCAAACACCTATTTCCTTGTGCTGCTCCGTCACCCCTCTGATGGCATTAAAGCTGATTATTTTAACCATTTCAAATAACCAGCAAGGTTTTGCCAATCTATTGACTTTTAAAAAAAAAACCTTCACACTCAGTCTAACAAAAATAACAACAACAACAACAACCATTCTCTTCCTTCCAAATCCATGTTTTATTGGGTGATTTTATTGCACATCAAAACAGGGCTCCCTTCCACCTCTGTCTCCCACATGCCCTGGCCAAGAGGATGTTCCTGTCAAGCAGTGATTGACAGCTCTTCTGGTCATTTTTATTCCTTCTGGAATAATGTCACAATGTACTTGAGAAGCTTCTGTCCCAAGATTTTCAAGGCTAATTATAGCCTGGGTTGCAACCCATGACACTTTCAAAAATTCTTGTACAAAACCAGTTTTGGAATAAGTATGCTTTTTTTCTTGTTCCCTAGTGACCTTTAATGCATGCATTAAAGATCACTTTAATCAGTTTTCTTTCCTTGAATTACAGAAGCCAGAATCTGGCATTTCAGTTCCTCCAGCTAGAGCAACACTTCTTTCCTATTTCTCTCCTTCCACACAACATTACAGGGCAAAGAAGTCATTTTACCACACCATTACCATGAGTGCTTAGAGAGCACTGCTTTTCTTTATTATGTCCCCCTGTAGAATATTTTTCCCATCCAGCTCCAGCACATGGGCATATGTTTTACACAGAGTTTCTAGTGACTGTTTTTCAATTACCAAACTCTACCAGGCTTCATTATGAAGTTCCCATTCTGAGAGCAGTTACTGGAAGTTTCCTGAAGTTCAGGAATTTCTCAGCCCTGTTTCCAGCAAACATATACCAATTTACCATTTCACACCACAATACCTGCATTAGCAGAGAAAAAATATGAAATTTAGTGATTTTGCAATTTAAGTTTGAAAGTTAAGAATCCTGTATATTTTAATAACAAGAACCTACTGAACTAGCTAAGTGAAAAATTAAATCCAGAGAGGTAAATGCTTTAAATTTTATAAAGCTTAACAGTTAAAATTAACCCATGAAAAATTATTCTGCCTCTCCCTGATCCTGGACAAAACTGGTATCACATCTTTCACATGTGGCACTTCTCAGGAAGTAAATCTATGGAGCAAAAGGTGTGAGAGAATGAAAAGGAGAGATAATTAAGGGCAAATTGGTCTGCTTTGCTAAAACAAATGACCCAGGGCTTGCTGACCTTGGCTGGGACCCAAGGGTTTGCATTTTCACATGGATGAGCAGCTGTTCCGGAACAATTTCCTCAATGAAACAAGCACAAACAGGCTCCCTGTCAGGCACACGTGTCTTCTCCCTCCACTTGGTTATTCTCAAAGCAGCTTACGGACTAAACAAGGTGATGACAAGGAAAAGAAAAAACAAAACAAAACAACCCTGGATCCTTCCATTCATCTTCTTTCCTCTGCAGCAGAGCTGTGATGAGCATTCTTCCCAGCCTTTTGGCCACAGCCTAGAACTCTCAGTTAGCACCAGCAAACACGAGCATAACAGAGCCTTTCATAAAAACCTTTCAAACAGGATGTAAAGAGCTTTCACACACCAGTATCACCACAATTTTGAACTGCACTCTATCCCAGGTAAGAGCTAATTTGGCCACTAACTTAACTCTGCTGATGTACAGTACAAGGCAGAGTCAACTCCCAGGTGTCTATTCAAGTTCCTAGGACACAGAGTCTTAAATCTGCTGCTGATCAAGATCTAAATACTTTGCCCTTAGATCAGTGTGAATTTGTAGATTCAAGCAGCTCAACATTAGAGAGAAAAGGAGAAGCTTTAACAATATTAAGTGCTTGAAGGGTTGACAGCTTTAAAAAATACCTTTAGAGAAGTCTGAAATTACAGAAAAAAGTCCCATTCATGCTGCATTCAACCTGCCAACAGCAGGGTAGTGAAAGGTGCTAAAATAATGTTACCTGTGCTTTGACAAATGCTAAGAAACATTCCAGCACTTGGGCATCCCCATGGCACCAGCTCATGCCCGAGGTAGGCAGCAGGCAGAGTTTTATCCTGCTTCTCCTGACAGATTTGTCAATAATTTTAAGATGACCTCATCTACACACCAAGATGTGAATAAAAGGATGCCTACCACATGACCATTCACATTCTGGCACCTCAACTGCTTATTTTCTATTCAGATCGCAGTTTAGTAGTATGAAATTATTCCTTCACCTTTGAAGAGTACAAAAACATTAACAAAACCCTCAAGTTTAACAGAAACGGCTCCATGAATTTCAAATTATCTTGGATCCCGCAACAAATGACTGTTTAAATGCAAATGGAACAGCTCAAAGGAAAAAGAAAAACCAGCCTGAGAAATCCTGCAGGTGCATGGCTTAACCACTGAGCACAGTCACCTCCTTACATGCACACACAGGGTTTGACAATGGAGATTGAAGCACTTTTGATGTAGGTAACACACACTTCTTGAACTCCTTGTGACTTCTATGACCACTTAAAGCTTCTTTCTAAATCCCAGGATTACAAATATAACAGCTCTTTACTCACTCTCACAGACTGTCAAGTCGATTTGCCATAAATATAATTAAAAATAAAATGTCAAACCAATGCATGTTATAAAAAACACATTGGTGTCTTGGAGTTTCAGTGCAGAATTGTTATTAAGACCAAACTGCAAAGCCCCAAATGCTGGAATGACACGTTCAGCCCTTGGACTCTGCAGCCACAGACCCGACAGCACCAGCCACGCTCCAGTCTGGGTTTGACTGATGCTTTCAACATCAAACGTTTTGCAGACAAACTCACTCAACCAAACATCCAATCAAACTGCTCAGAAATCCGTGCCAAACACACCCAGCAGACAGCTCCTGGAGCATTTTCTGCTTTATTTACAGGACAGCACCTTTGCTGTTTACACTGGAGCCTCCTGGAAGCTGCTGGCTGGTGTTTGCTGCTTGACCTGCTGCACCTCCAACCTGGAGTTGGACAACAGCACCCCGTGCTTTCATGTCTGAAACACAAGATTCCTCCTCAGCAGCATGCCGATTTGCAACGTGTGTCTCCCAGATGTTGTATTCTGGTTAGGGGCATATTCTAGAAATAATGCAGTAACCTGTAAAAACAGGAAATTAACTAAAAGCTATCAGCTGCCCTGAACATGCCCTGTCCAAAGCTATCACAGTACTACAGCAGTCACACAGCAGCACTATTCCAGCAAAATTCTGAGAGGAGCTCAGGTGAAATGCTCACTTCTGTCCACCACAGAACTATGAATTAGTAACTTTTCAAGCATCAAATGTTTGTTGTTTCAAACATGAAGTGGTTTGAATTTGGAGATACTCATCCTGAAGCATAAAGAGCTGTCCCACTCCCCACCTGCCATCTCACACCTTGGTTTTGGGGTTCACTACACCTTACTAATTCAACAAGCAGAGAAGAGCCTAGACAAGGCCAACAGGCTGTTTAGCAGCCTGGCACATCCTCTCCTGCTGCATCCACAGCTTCTCCTCCTGCTGTGGGGCTGCAAGAGAAGGAGAAAGCACCTGGGGACAAGGACCTGGTCCCAGAGCATACAGCAACCCTACACCAGTGACAAAACATCAGTGACCACACTCTGCAGTGATGACATTTAAATTTACACACTATGAGAAACTTGGACAATCTAAAGCTCACTGAAGTCTTTCAAAAAGGTTAGACAAGTAAACTCGTTCAGCCACAGAGAATGGAGCTGGATAAGGGGGATTCTTCCGGTCTCTTGCTGTTCTTCAGGTGGATTTTGTTTCTTTTTTAAACTAGACCCATATATCTATCACTCTAGAGTTTCAACTTACAGGCAACATTTTGGAGTGGAACATTTTTTGTTGTTGTTTTTTTGAACAGAAATGGAGTATTTTCCTGTCCTAATCTGAACAAACAAGTTGGAGTCTTTTGCTAAAATAAACCCTTTCTGATAGTTGGCTCACCAGTCGCTACTGCAAAAACACTTGCAAAGAGTATGTTGCAATACTTCAAGCATTGAAAATAAGCATATTCCCATGGCAATTCACCAGATGGGTTACAGATTGTAAATCATAAATGTCTAGACTGAAACACAAGAGACAAACATCTGTCTAAAATCAGTTAACTTGAATGGCAAATACTGTTAAATAAATTAGAGCTACTTTGGAAACAAAGAGAAAAACCAACTACTTCAAAACATCTGAAATTAATCCATTAGCACACAAGCCACAACACAATAACCTGAAACTGGAGAGACATTCATTTCGTGAGGAATATTAGCCCAAGATGACATCCTGACATCTGAGGCAGGAGCACAAAAGCATTTCTGTGACCCAGCACCGCGTTACCCCACAAGGACTCACGAATCCATCCCCAGAACATCTGGCTGGAGCAGGGTTGTTATTTCCCTCGCTTCACAAGTGAAACTGTGGGACAAAATAATGAAATGCCTGATGCAGGGTCACACAGGAAGTTTGTGGGAACGCAACCGGACACAAACCCAGAATAGGATTTAGGTCATAAAGCAATACTTAAGCCTGACTAAAACTTCAGACTGCAAAAAAAAATTGTAGAGTATCGCAGAAAAAATACTCTGTTTTGGAAAAACAGTAAGTCTTCCTCATGTCTACTAACTTCTTTTTCCTTTGCATAACCCTTTGTTTTATGACAGAAATATGCCAGAAAATCCATGGAGGAGCAGAGAGAACAGCACTACCAAGAAATGTGAGAGAAAAGAGACATTGCACAGAAAACTGCAAGCCTAGCCCCTGCATGAGGCTGCAAGAGAGAAAAGGAGACCACAAAGCTGAACTCAGAAATGGGGAAAACCCATCAAGTAACTACTGCCAAGCCACACAAATGATGGGAGATCTCAGCATCAGGCTTTGCTTTGGAATTAAAAAAAACCAAACAAACTCATTGATGAAGTTTTTACACTGCTAAAGCTATGAACAGCTAAAGGAGGATTAGGACCCTCCAGATCAGCTTCCCACCAGACCTATATAACCAGTGGAGTAACTTTCAACCAGAACTCGGTTTCAAGGGAAACAGATGTCCTGAAATGAGACTTATTTTACTTCTGCTCCAGTTATCAGCAGCATTGCCATTTGCATACAATATGACACTATTCGCCTGAAAGACAAACAACAAACCATGAGAACATCACTAAAAATGTTATTTTTCCCTTTTCAATTTTGAGACAACTCTTCACCACATTCTAGTGATATAAATGCTTTTTGGGGAGTGTGTGTGTGTGCATGTGTCAGCCTTCAGCCACATTTATTAAAGGGCATACACTTGCAGGAAGTTTTGTTCTCTGCAACAGGTTTATACAAATACTGAACACTCAGCTCTGAGCACAACCTCCATCAAAGGCAGCAATAATTACACAAGACCATTTTCCTGCAACAGTAGAAGAAAATGCTCCAATTATTCACAATATAATTATTTCATTCCCATGGCAACACCAGAAGGACTGTACAATCAGCAACAGACCCAAACCTGGCCAACAATGAATTTACACAGAATGTTCTCTTCCACCTGCCCCTAACAAGGTAGCAATTAGGTGATGGCTATTCTTCACCTGTCCACCCACAGGGAGAAACATCAGCCAGCCAGTGGAAACTGAACTAAACCAAACCTCCAGCCCTCCCTCCCCACCCAGCACTGCCACAGTGCCAGCCATCACCATCACAGGGCTGACGAGTTCTATTTGTGACATGTTTGGATCCTGAACTTCAGTGAATCATCTGAAAGACTCTGTTTGAATGTGCTCATCAAAAACACAGCAATTAATATCCACCTGTCACAAACAAGCACTCTCTACTGTGTGCGGGTGGGGAGGGAATGAGAATCATCAACACTGGTGGTTCTCAGGTACGTGTTGGGCTATTTTGTGTGGCTGTGGTGAACTGCCATCTCCCTGGACTAAAAGCACATTTCATATATACACAACATATACATATTTTTCATTCATGCATATATATTCAGTAAGTATTAAAACCAAATTTCACTACATATTAATCATCTTTGTCCCTCTGTTGGGAATTTTATTACAGTACTGCACTTCCACCAGAATTGAGGTAGAAAAAAATGCAAGCTAAAATGTAAAGTATGACATTCAGCAAAGGGCTTGGAGATGCTGTTGGTGAGGCCAGGGCTTTCCCAGCTGAGGTTTGCTCACCAGAGGCAGAGCCATCTCCTCCTTCCTTCACAGGGGTTTCACAATTTAATTCCCATTAAGAATTAAAAAATTAGATGCTGCATCTTAAGTGGAGAAGTCTCAACCAGAGCATTGTTCTCCTGGATCAGAGAGTGCAGCAGCCAAGGATTTCCCTGAAACAGGGAGCTGCCGGAGCACCAGCTCCACCTCAGCCTCTCCTGGCTGATGCTGCCTCTTCAGCATCTCCAGCGACTGAAGCTCCATGAAATCCCCACCTGCGTCTCTCCCATTGCCTTTGCACTGAAACAAACTTGCACTTCTTTCCTTTAACACTTTTGCTTCTTCACTCTCCACTCACAACACAGGAGCCTTCTGTTATTTCCATTCCAGCAGCCTTTCCTGAAATCCCTCACTGCCCCCATCTCCTTCAAGCCTGCTCTTGCATAGCCCAAAAAAACCCCCATTTTCCAAGCTTTTCCCACAGCTTGTGTTCACAGAGCCCTGATTCTCTTGGCTGCTGGTCCTTGAACATCCTGCAGCCACGCCAGGCCCAAAGGAAGGTGCTCATATCCCACCTGAGAGCCACCTGAACCCCAGCGAGGCCCGGGAAGCTGGTTGTGCTGACTCTGGCTCCTCCTCACAGCTCTGACCCCAGCAGACTCTTCCTCAGCTGTCCCAGAAAGGCACTAACTCTTTTTTCACATCCTGCTCTCATTTATAAACACTCAAGGTGAGGAGGAAGGCTGAGTCACCAGGTTATGCTTGAAGGGCCCTGTCATCCTCCCCTCGTTTTCACCTCATCTCTCATATTTCTAAGCTGAGCCTTTGCACAGAGCACGTTAGTTGAGTTGTGTTTAAAAAACATGCCTCTGGGCTACTGACAGCATTGCATCCTTCAAAAAATAAGCCATAAATTCTTATTTTCCCATGTCCCCAGATAAAAAAATCCTAGCACACAGCATGATGTAGTGGGAGAGTGAGACTCTGCCCTTTCTAAATAAATTAATTGCCAATGAGAACCAAATATCATGTAATTAACTAAATTATTCTAATCATTCAAATAACACTTCTAACCAGAACAGTTCTAAGACAGTTTTTCCATAGCACGTTCGAAACACTCTGAATTTTCAGGTGCAATAAAGCGAGTTTCTTGTTGGCTATAGCGACTGCGAAACTGATTTACTACCCAAAACATTCATCCTGCAGCTTGATAGAGATTAAAAGCCCCCTGTCCTCCAGAGAGTGAGCATTTCAACTGGCCATCACTCTTCAGAGCTTATTAAAAAGTTTTCAAACATTGCTAATGAATTTCTTTCAGCGTTCCCAGGTCTTCGGTGTCTCCGTCCCCGCAGAGGAAGAACAGCCGCGCCTTGCCGGGGGCTGTCCCTGCTCAGGAGGCTCCATGGGCTCAGTTCTGTTGGAATAATCCCATTTCTGGGGCCCTTCCCAGGCTGAGGGGGCTGGCAGAGGGATTACCCAACAGCAGAGGAGCCCGCCATGACAACTCCACCCGCAGGGCCTGGAATTCGCAGAGAGGAGCGGGGCTGGGGAGAAGGGATTTAGCCACTTCGCAGCTATTCAAGGAATGCTCTTGATTTCCTCTTAACAACCTCAGGTTGAGAAACTGTCCTCTGAATTATTTGAATTTCTACTTCAGCTCTATTGTTGGGATCTAACATCTCAGTTAGAGTATAGGAAGTGAAGAGTCCAATGGGAAGGGAGGGGAAGTGGCAGCTAAGAAAACATGGGCAGTGTGTTATTTAAAATAAAATGCTACGATTTTCAAAAGATAGAATTCTAAAACATATCTTTTGCACGTGCAAACAAGTGTGTGCCCGGACAGAAACAGGGAGCACGGCAGCCTTAATTTAATCTTAGAATCACGGAATGGTTTGGGATGGAAGGGACCTTTAAAGCTCATCCAGTTCCATCCCCTTCCACTACACCAGGTTGCTCCAAGTCCCATCCAGCCTCCCTTGAACACTTCCAGGGTTGGGATAAACTGACTGATTAAAACACAAATCTCACCCACCTTGTTTAATTTTATTTATTTTCAAGCAATAAAACAAAATTAAAGAAAATCCTTCTTTGTATCATTTCTGCACCTGAACAACTATCTACCTTTGATGTAGGTAAAACCACAAATTCTGTTCAAAACCTCCCAAGTTTGAATGGTGCTTCTAACTCCCCAAAACTTTATATAGGTGTAACTGTGCAATTTGAGCATTGTACCCACAACCAAAGTGCTTCACTCTCAAAAGAGGGAAGATTCCAAAGGTGTGTTCTTCCTTTTCTTTCTGCTCACTTCCACTCAAGCAAGTAAACAGCATTTATTTGTTTCTAAACCATTTCAGTGATCGGGCAGCACTGCAGTGCTGATGAAGGGGCAGGAATACCTGGAGTCAGAGTTGCTGCACATCCAACAGAATCTAACAGGCAGCAAAACAACTCAGTGGGTCATACGAGTTTCTGCATTAGCGCTCTCAGCACACAGTTTAAAAAAATAAAATAACAAAAACAATTTGTCCTGGTGACTCAGAATCTCCACGGCTCGAAGAAGCCCTGTTTCTGTAACACTGCATCATACTGGCTTCTGATCTATTCTCATGAGGCTCAGGCTCGTGACTCAACTGTTTTCCCCTGTATTTGCTCATGCAGTTGACCATCAAAATCTGCATGCATCATAAGGTTTGGCTAAGAAGAAAATGATCTAGAGAAATTAGTATCACTGGAAAATATAAAAAAGCTAGTATCATTTCTTTGGAAATTATATTTCATATCTTTTCTTTGGAATTTCAGAAATTAACATTGACCAACCTTTCTGTTTAAAACTGCCTTGTTTACCACAAGCCTTTGTGATGTTAGGATTGCAGTGATGTTCAGCAACTGAGTTGGAAAATATCAGAAAAAAGCATTTTGGAGAAACACACTCAATGCACTGGCTGCTTTATTTGCTGGGAGTGCTTAACAGGTTCATTTCATTATGTTAAACTCAGAGCAGTTTTACTCAACTTTATCTGATTTCTAATTCTGCTGTGCTTTTATTTCAGACCTAGAAATGGGGTGCTGGCCAAGAAAGATGATGCACTCAGAAAAAACTACTTCATGCCACAGAGATGTTATTTCTCCAACAAGCTTCTTGTCTTTATTTGCAGCATCCCTAAAGACCTAATACGGTGATTTTTTCCAAAGCAAGTTTTGACCATGAGCTTCTCATCTCCTTTTCTTTCTGTGCACACTCTCTCCATCACGCTCCTGATGCTGCATTTTCTATCCAGGTTACCCCAGCCTTGGAAGGCAAATGAGCCTTTGGTTTGTAGGCAACTACACTGTCCATGAGAGAACTTAACATTAAATATTTTCTGCTGAACTTCAGACATGAGCTGGCAGAACAGCCTGGCACAACACAATCAGTCACATTTATTTGCCAAGAGAAAGCTGAACATCAAAAATTACCCCTGGCACAAAACAGCATTAAAGCACCTGTAAACCCCATCACACATCACCTTGCAAGCTCTAATACTCCCTTTATAGGAGAGCACAGCAGAGAAACTATCAGACAGCAAGAGAAATAATTAGGGAAATAAATAAATTGTAGTGATGCTCAGCTCTCTAACTACTAAATCACTCTCCCTCAATACCTAAGATTCAATAAGTCATAACAACCCAGAGCCATGGTGAAAAAAAAAGAACAAAAAATTCTCTGAAAAATGTGGTTTGTCACTTCACATTTTGCCCTGCATCTGCGTTACATTAAATCAATATAGTTTGCATTAGGGAAAATATCTTTTCTAAAAACTTTGCTGTGTCAGTGCAATAGAAATATTGTTCCACACCACCTGTTTTAGATATTCCCCTCCTTTCTTTCTCTAATTTCTATATATCTGTGCACAGTTATACACATACTTGTAGTACATTAACTAATTCTGAAAATTACAGTAAAATTTATAGTAAACATTTATGCTGTCATACAGGTAAAAATTCTGAAAAAATTAAGAACAGTGAAATTTAACCCATAAATTTGTGGTCATAGGTAATTTTCATCTATCCCATTCCTAAGTGAAATCCCAGAGAATGCAAAATGCCTCACAGTGATCCACTTAGAAAAATGTTTACAGTGACTAGAAGCATAGCAAAATGTTCACTTTTCCAACATTCCTCCAAACCCAAGGATATCACTATGCCACATCAGATCACAGCAACTTCCAAGCAAGCTGAAATCATTCTCCAACCGAGCTTTTCTTATAGAAAACACAAATTTGCCAAAATTAAACTATATTTCATGGACAACTCCAGTGCCACTCTGATGAGAACTGGGCAGGTTTTTCAAGTGACACTCAGTAGCAGCTGTGGAGTCTCTCCCACTATCCACCAGGAATCCAAAAAGACCTGACAAGCTGAAGATGCTTTCAGGATTTTCCTGCACCTACTAGGGCAAACCTGTGGCCAACTGGGGGCTAGTCTGGGCTGCACTGCCCCAGATTCAGGTCTTCTGGTAAAAACACATTATGCTTTTGTATGTCAAACAGAAAAACTCACAGCTTGGCACAGTATGTGGTACCAGAGTCTTTACAGCTGGTATCACAGCCAGGCAAGGCAGCAGCCACAGCTGGAGCCCACCAGCCTGATCCTGTGTCTGCTGCTGGTACAACATCTCTGGGGATAATTCCAGGCTTCAAGCTCAGGCTTCAAGCTTAGCCCATTCTTCCTACAAAGGCCAGGTCCAAATGAGGTTCTAGTGGGATGTGGCCATAACTAAACACTTCCTTATAGGTTGCTCTGCTTTAGAATTTGGCTTCTGACTATCAAGACATATATGATAACAGATAAGGGAACATCTGGTAAGAATTGCTGTTGCAATTTAACTTTGCCTGCTTTAAGATAAATTTCTTACCATCATGCACTCACAGATATTTTACAGCGCAATACACCATACTGAATCCATTAGCCAGAGCCATTTACAGGTATTTCATAAAAATGTGCACCACATCCGGATATTTTATCAGCATCTCATAGTACAGCAAACTACACAAACCTCAGAGAGTGAATAACTTCCACATGCAACTTATAATCTACTGTGAAGAGCTTATAAACACTCCTAAGTGGTTGGGGTTTTTTTTTTCCTTTACATTTTCTTGCTATAAATGATTGACTATACTTTATGTCAATACTGCCTGGAGAATGAGCTGTCACTATAGAAACAGTGACAGCAGTGAAGTCCTTCCTCCCTCTCCTGCACAGAAAAGTCCCGGAACAAACACATTCTTGTTATTTCTTAGATAATGTGTGCACACTGTCAAGTCCTGAGCAAAACTCGGGATTTTTCACTTGGTTTTAAAGTGGATTATTTTATTTCCAGTCTTCACAACAGCTTTCCCTTCCACGTAAAAAGCTCCCCCACTTTGGAATTGCAAAATTGCTTGTGAAGCATTCTGAAAACAAAAATAGATGAGTGTTGCACTTAAAGGAATTATAATCCATGTTTATTTAAGTTAGATACAAATATAGTTCAGGAATGGGAGAATGCTGCTTGGGGGAGGGAAGGGAGCAAGGGAGAAATTTTGCTTATGCTGCAAAGAGCCTCAAGTTACTTCACTATGTATTACAATTTTCAGATCAATTCACCAAAATCATATCAAGTTATCTACAACCAAACATCACAAGCACAGAATAAAGCTTGTATAAAATCCTTTGACTCCAAATAGGCTTGCACAGGTAATGGATCAATTAATGCACATGCTGCTGTGGAATCAGGCCTTACTATGGTAATTTTCCAAAACACAACTATGTTTACAAACTACAGCTGAAGGCTTAGAAGATGACAAGAACTATTTTACAAGCTCTATATTAGTCTCCTAGAAAAGAGCTGGGATGAACTTGCTAGTGACAGCAAACATTTTTTTCAAAATAAACAGAGTGGTATGTTAAAAATGTGCATTTACAATTTTTCCCCCAAGAAACAGCAGATACAGCAACATTTCAATGCGAAGAAAAGTTTAAATCTAAAAATATAGCGACAAATGGTAAAAATCCCATCCCTTCTTCTTAACTTCCTTCCCTTTCTGAACCCCTGCATTAAGGCAATGCTCTCATACGGTCACTAAAGGTTTTTTTTGACATCGCAGAAGGCTGAAAGGAATATTTCTCTCTCTCTCTCTCTCGCATTCAGAGCGCCTGAGCACAAGAGGAGCTATTCAAGCCGTGATGGAGTGCCTCACAGAGACTGCAATATGTTCCCAGTTGGCAAGCAGGGATGTGTTTGGACAGTGAGCCCATCCATCCCCTCGGCAAACAGCGGCATTCCTGGGACGCGGCGCGAGGAGCACTGCGCGCCCTTGTCAGGGCTCCCGCAGCCCATCAGCTCCTGGCCAGAACAAACACCCCTTTGTGCCCTGCTCACAGCTCAATGGGCTCCACAAGAAAAAAAGCTGTCTCCCTCCACTCAGAGTTAGGTTGGGATCCAAAAAAATATTCCAAAGCTGGAAAATGGGGAGGAAATACACTTAAATGTAATTCCGCGGTATCTTCAGGAGCTTAAACTTCTTGACAATATTAAAAATCTGCCTTTGGAAACTTATCTGGTTCCTAATGCTATGGCTTTGTGAGTGTTTCTAAAGGAACTAATCACAATCAACAAGTGACAAACAGGCTGCCATCAGCTGTGGGTATTAAAACTAAAATATACCCTCGGCCAAGGAACAGCAAACTGCAGCTTTTATCCAGTATCAGCAGCCAGCAGCAGGAGCCTTCCCCAGAAATGCACGGAGAGATTCTGCCTGTCCTGAGCACATCTGCCTCTCAAGTGGGCCCAGAGATGCTCACACAGACTTGCTAGCCTCCTGTCACCCGTTCTGGCAGGGGTGAGAGCAGGGGAATTGCAGTTCATGTCTGCACTCCCTCCCTCTGCCCCACCTCGCTGCATCCCGGCAGGAATGAGCCAGGGCTTCATCCCCATGTGTGGCTGTAACATCAGCTCCTGCTGCAGGAAGCTGAGAAGTCTCTGTAAAACAGAGAGACTCTGACACACGGCACCAGGCCTCCAAGCAATCAATGGAAGTAATTAGCTTTTCTCTGCCCGACGTGTGCTCCATCTCAACTATTGCTATTTTGAACTTGTGGAATTCATTAATTCAGCCCTAACGGAGGGCTTCTACATCCTTAATCAAATGTCCTGCTTCAGATTCGTGGAGTGGCAGATTCTGAGAAGAAACCCTCAAAACTACAAAAATCCATGAGAACAGGCCTGCTTGAACACACTAATGCTACAAAGGGGCAAAGTCCTTGCACCAGCATGATCCCACCTCCTCTTCTGAGCTTGATGCTTGACCCCATTTCAGCCAGCAGCTGGGCTGGAGGTGGGTTTTTTGGTTTGTCTGTTGTTGGGATTTCAGGAGGTGAGAAGCACAGTGTGAAAGCAGGAACAGTTTTCTACTCTGATGCACCCCAGTTCGAGAATAACCTTTCCATGAGCTCCTTGAGACGCTCAGTGAAGAGGGGTAAATTCCTTCTCTGAAGCTTCAAAAGGCATTGTGCAAAGGAGGAGCAGGAGGAAAAGGGTAAGTGGGAACCCTGAAACTCATGGGATGTCTTTTTTCATTTGCCTCCCAGCTTCCAAGGCTGCCTGCTGGCAGCACCACTCAGGTCTCTCAGGTACAGCCCTCAGCAGAGCTCCATTAACATTAGGAGAGCTTGTAAGGATGGAAAAAGTCTGTATTTACACAGCAATAATACACCACTCACCATAAGCCTAAACATGAATCCCTACCAAAGGGCTTTCCCTAAATGAAGGGGATGGGGGTCTCTTTAAACATTAAGTGCAACAAAATTATACCATGGAAACTCTGGGACATTATTCAAATCATCCACATGAATAAAACATCCCACTTTTGCCAAGTTTTGTTCAAGCTGACTTCAGCTTTCTGCTTAAACAAACCTCAGGCAATACTGACATCATTTGTAGCAAAGGCAGCATTTTATTTAAGCTTGAAATCTGAGGGTGTTGGGTAGATTACCAAATAAAGAGTTGATTTTTCATCTAAAGAATCTCAAATGACCTGACTTCAAAGGCTGGATTTAGACTTACTAAGCCAATGGAAAACAAACATCTTTAATCTCCACGCTGACATTAAACTCAAACAGAAAATAACTCTGGGAAAAGCCCTTTATCACCAGGCTACTACACAGAAATAGGGGAAAGGTGGGGGAAAAAAATCCAGATTATTCTACATTAATAGCCCGCCTCACAGGCAAGGTTACCTAGTTCCTCTCTTTCTGTTATATTTTTTCCAACCCATTTTACTCCCCTTCTTCTTCCAATATTAAATTAGGCCAGACACTGAGCCTCTATTAACACACCTGAACACTGAGAATTTACTCCAGGGCAAACCCAGGCATTTAGACATATATGCAAACACCTAAATTATCCATTCTCTGCATTTAGATGCTACTGAACTTTAGCTAAGAAGTAAGTTGCACATGAAAGCAGACAGGTGTGAGCACCAAGTGATCATTTTTTGGCCATGGGGATTCTAAGTTATTAGACCTGAAGCCTTATTTCAGTACAGGACTCAACTCTGCCTGCTCCTCATCTTTGAGGACTAGAAACCATGTGCATGGCTAAAACAAAAGACACACTAAAATCTTCTTCCCCATCTCAAAAACAACTGTTTCCAAAAACTGCTCAGAAATCCAAAATATACAATACTCCCCGAAAGAAGACAGAGGGTAGGGAAGGAAACCATCTCCTTTACCACAGGATCACCAAAAGATGTGTGGTCCAGGCACACCGAGGTGACAATCTGCCACTGAGATGAAACAGGCCCTGAGTTTGAAGGCAGGTTTAACAATGAACAATGGAAAAACAATATTCAAAGAAGACACCACAACTTGTTTGAAATGAGGAGATGAAATCTGTTTGGGGGAATTCCAACACAGAACCCAAGGCAGCACATCCATCCTTTATTCAGGCACGAGAAGGTACGTGATCTGCTGGGAGCTGCTGCAAGCCTCACAACTCTGACTTACAACAGCATATCCACAAGTAATAACATGCCATCACATTTCTTTTTTAAACAACAGCATTGCCTTTCTTTTGAAAAGGAATATCAAGTTTCCTGCTGAATAAATTGAGGGAGACTCATTATTTTTAGCACGCTAAGTGAGCCTGTCAATCACTTCCATAAATACATACAATTAGTTTGATCCAGCAAGATCCTGAACACATGTAATTCTCGGATTTTAGAAACCTGACCGACCCACAAAGGCACACACAGTATCTCACAAGTATGGAATTACATGGACTGTGTGTAGCTTAAAAATACAGAGTGGTAGAAACATTGCTCTAGATGGAGAAGTCCACATGCTCCCTTTGCACAGAGGCACTGAAGCATCCATCCAAGTTTTTTTTGATTCATTTTATCATTCCAGTGTTGTCAGGTGGCACATGGGGCTGAACTCCACCTCATCTTTGAGGTGTAAATGATAAATTAACTCTGTTTGGTTAAAAGAACAGCATGCTCTTGAAAAGCAGAGGATCTTGGTGAAGTTTTGGAAACTCTCCTCCAATTCACCTTCCAGTTTTTAACAAGACAGAATCCCAGTCTCCATGGGGCAGAACAACCAAGAGAACCCATCAGTTACCAAATGCAACTGGCACTGGGCAGATGCCCCAGCACAACACAGCAGGAGCTCCTGCCAGGTCATTACACCTTACTTTAATCTGCAGGCTTGCCGACTATTGTGGGTAGGTGTCTGAATCTGACTTGCCAGATTAAAAGTTTGAGAACACAAAATGCACAATGCGGCTAAAGTGGAAAGCATTTTTAAAATATTCTTGAATGGAACTGTTGAATATTTATGGACAGAAGCAGATCAGCTGTAACTGGAATGGAAAGCCACCCACATTCCAACCCCCACCTTCAAAACATCAAGCTGGGAATTTGTGATGTATAACTTCAGAAAGGTCTTCAAGGAAATACAACCTGGGGTTTAACTACCAATTCTGCTTTTGTCCAGATGGAGAAAATAGCATTTGTAACTAAAGGAAAACCCATTACTACTGAGGAGTAGGAGTAGATGGAGCCAGACTCTTTTTCAAAGTGCACAGCACTATGATGAGAGGCAAGAGACAAACTCAAACACATGAAATTGAAATTGCAATCACATGTACACATATAATGAGGACTTTTTTTTTTTTAGTTCCCTCACCATGAGTGTGATCAAATGATGGGTTTCCCAAAGAGGCTGTGGAATCCCCATCCTTGGAGATGTTCAAGACTCAGCTGGAGAAGTCCCTGAGCACCTGCTCTGTTTGGCTTTGGAGATGGCCTTTGGAGATCCACCTAACCTAAATAATTCTATGATTTAATTCTGCAGGAAAAAGCTTTAATGCTGCTCATAAGCCTAGAAAATTCTGCCTACAAAGGCTTCTTAAAAAATACAAGAATTAAAAAACAAAGACATGCAAACAGCATGAAATATACCGCAATAATGAGGAACGTTTACACAGTACAAGGTTCCTACTCATGTCTGTTAAGTGAGTTACGGTCTGTTAATTACTCCATGGCAGCCAGTTTCTTATGAACCCACCAGGCATGAAAAGAATGTGAGGAATATCAGGTAGAAAACACCTGGAAATTTCTTCTGCCACAATTTGTTTCAACATTTAGTAATTCTGTGTGAATTATTTATACAAAAATACAGGAATGCACCAGAGTACCAAGAAAAGTCTAAGAATCTTTGAGACATTTCATTTTTGTAACTTGAATCCTGCTGCCTTCTCAGTTTTCCTCTGATGTAGGGTAAACAGTATGGGAAAAGCAATTTTTCTCTTGAAAGCATTGCCTCTAAATACTCCTGCCACTAGCAAGAGCTCCTAAACCTGGCAGGTCACTTTTGATATGATCAAACAGTACACAGTTATTTAATGAAGTCCACTGGATAAAAATTACCCAGGCTGCATTCGTCTTTGAACAGTGAAATTGTTTTTGCTTTATTTGATTTTAAGGCTGCCAGTAAGAAAGCCTATTAGGAAAGATCTTTTTAAGCTCTCAAAAGTATAGCTGGATACTTTGTACCAGTGCTACTCATGATCAGCATTAAAACCATTATAATCAGATAATTTCAGGGCTTTAGGGAACCATGCTCTACCATCTGGGGACTGACCACACTGCAGTAAATCAGGCACAACTCTATAAATGTTGAAGGAATTTGTACTATAAAATAATCGAAACTAATCCTACAGGCCATATACCAATTTTAGTAACAAATAGGGTCCAAATGACAAAAAAGCTCTTAACAAATAACAGCTGATAGCCAGGCAGTTTGCAGGTGGCAGGAGAACACCACCAGCAGTGGGATCCATGTGGCACAGGCTGAAAACTCCATCCAGGAGCCCCGTCACACAAATACTTCTTGTTCCCCAGAAATACTTCACTGGTTATTGAGGTCCTCAACAACTGGATCAACCAAAAAAGTCTGTACTACAACATGAATGTTGCACATAAATGTTATGTACTACAATATAAAAGAGATTTCACATGATGGGGTAGAGACCAGACTAAGAAGACCCAGAGGGTTTAAGAGCTTGGCATTAAATTTGTGAAAAACCAACCACTTTGAGACTGATCCCAGTAACATTTGTTCAAACACTGCTGTATATAAAGATGTGTTTTTCTATACCAAATTTTCTTAATGCTTCTAAATGTTTCCAACACAAGCAGTGCAAGCTCATCCTGGTGGACTAATGCATAAATAACCCTCAACTCAAACTTCTCAAAATTTACTTCCATGATAATTCTGTGAGGACTCAGCTTCAGGAGAAGAGGTGTTCTAAGCGATCACAGGATTTAAAAACAAAACAACTCATCCAGGCTTGGAAAGTGTTCTGACTGCACTGAGGCATCTTCTTCTCCAAAGAAAATGTTCCCACCCCAGTGGTACAAGGTCCCCCCTGCACACACAGGCTGCACCAGAAGAGTCATCCCCTCCATCTGACTGCTGGGAATGTTTACTGGGTCAGTGGTTACTAAATAAACCAGGCATTCAGACTTCCAGTCACCCCAACAAACCAACCCCTTCTCAAGTGTCACGAGACAAGCACAGCTCAAACAAATTTGGAAATGAGTCTTTGATCAGCAGTTTCTCCAAGTTCAAGGTTCTCTTCTTTTGCGCCTCCAACCAGACACAAGATGATGATTTTTGGTTTTCTTAAGTACAAGTTCCATCAGAGTGCTGTTTTAAAAGGTCACACTATTTCTTTTAATCATAAAATGTATGAAGTTACCAATAGTTGTCTGTCCTGGGTTTGCACTAATCTGTGATATCCATGTGCATCCATATTCCAGCTGGGAGAGCCCCATAAAGGATGGTTACTTTGCTCAGCAAGAATACTTAACACATGTCAAAAACATTCAATTTTTAATTACAAAACCCTTCTGTTAGGTTTCCTTTTTCCTGAGACACGGGACAGAGTGAGTGATTTGCAAAAACCCTGCACATGCAGCAGCGGGGAGATTTCCAAAGCAACCTGGTAAAAGCATGACACAGGAGGACAGGCAAATCCCAGAGATGTCAGAGTCACCTCTGTGACAAAGCTGCCTGCAAAGGGCCAAAAATCGCCAGGTGCTTTTTATGGCATCTTTGTGGGATGTCTCCATCCTGGCACAGGCCCCCAGGAAAGGCATCTTTGGAGGGGGAGAAATAAAACAATAAAATCAACCAAGGAGCTGCCTACAAAAAGTAGTTAGAACTGATGATGGTTTTTTCAAACATTAAAAAACACCACAAAAAAAACCCCCAAAAAACCCAAAAAAACCCCAAAAAACACCCCCAAACAAAAAAACCAAACCAAAACAAAAAAAAACCACCAAAAAACCCCAAACCCTACCCAGCCTAATTTTCAGCCCTCTCCTCCTCAGCAGAACTCTTCCTGTAAGTGGAACCAAAGACTACCTAAATGTCTTTTCATATAGGAAAATAATTTAAAGCTAAATTATTCTCCCTAAATCCTATTTATATTAAATTACTTTTACTTCATAAAAATGGAAATAAGTATGCAAACACCTTTTGAAGGCGCCCACTTGCTTCTGCATATACCCACCAAGGAGATAATTGTCTACCTATTTTTTTAAAAGAACAAAAGGCTTTTCCTCTGGTAAATAAATAATGAATTTAAAAATTAATCTTGTTTATTAATTGTTGCCTTTTGAATGAGCAAAGCTTTTAGTTGTGTCAAAGCTATTAACAGTGGCAGTTGTACATTAAGCAAATTAAATATTCAGCAGCCTCACTTCAGTGCCCTTTTGTAATTGCAGATTGGTTACCAAACACCTCATCTCTTTGGTAAATAAAAGGGTATTTCTGCATTTATTTTAAAAGCTGATTTCAGAATTCAGTAGAGATTTAATGCAAATTATTATGACCATTATGTAAATATCCAAGGAATTTTTGCTTTTACAGAAAATCATAGCAAGAGTGCTTTTCCTAGGACTGTCCCCACTTCATGTTTAGAATTCCTTGGATGCTTGAGCACTATCATTTCAGCATCAGGGCAAAAGTAACTGCAAGAATAATGATATGTGGCTGTGTAGATAAAACATTGTGAAATAAGGATGATCTGAAAGGTTTTGAAATCAAGAGATACCATTTCACAGCAAAATAACAGAGCACATGAAGTGGAAAGCTCTGCTCTATTAATAAAAGCTTGAATGTGCACTAATTCTCACAACTGCTATTAACTGGGGGAAAAGACTCCATGTATTGTGGTTTCCACTGTGACCCAGCTGGAAAGAGAAACCAGGAACAATTTTTGTGCCAGTGACTTTCTTGCTGTGACAGAGCATCCTCTCTGCTCAGCCACCAGCTGCACCAATTTCACCTGTATTCTTGAATAAAGTTGGCTCAGCCACTACAGAACTGCTCCCAGGCAGAAGGAAGGTGGTGCCAGCACCTTTTTCTAAAGTTATTTGGTTGTGCCCTCTGGAAGTGAAACATTTGAGGTCCCCTCTGTGCCAGGAGGGAGCAAGAGCTCCATCACCCCTCGCCCATGCTGCACACAAGCCCTCACCTTGAGATTAGTGCCCAACTATCACACCAGGGAAAACAATTTCTGTCTCCAAATTATATTCAAAAGGTCTGTGAGATACAGAGAAAGTTAAAATACAGAAATCAAGGGAGGGGCTGCTCTGGGCACAAGTGGGCACAGTCTTGTGGAGAACCAGAAATTGATCAATTCTCTCATCACAACCAGTAGAGCCCACTGTGCCCTGCATTCCCAGCCAGTGGGGGTGATGTCTAACTGGAGAGCAATGGAAATAGACTGGTCCCAGTTTAGATTCGGTATGAACTGTCTAAAAGTGTGTTTTACCAAAATAATCCATATATTCAAGCTGTTCTAAGGCACAATACATTACATTTTGCACATTATTAGTTACATGGTGAGGTGTTTCATGGAAGAGAAGAACCTGAAGTCTCAGAAACCTGAGTTCAATAGGTATTCAAGCTCCCTTTTTTTAAATTAACATGACATTATGCTCATGGCAATCTATATATTCCATACCACATGCAGACTAAAAAAAATTAGAAGCACTGTCCCAAAATTAAAACTGTGATGAGAGAAATGAAAGCTAAACAGACAATGCTACATGCAGGATTACAAAGACAACATGGAAGAGCATCAAGGGGTTGAGATTTTAGAAAGTCTTTCTGGGTCACTCACTGTTACAGCAGCAGCTAAAATTATACTTTAACCTGGCTTGTCTCGCAGTATCTAATAATCAGCTCAGATTTCAAGTAATGTGAACCAGCCTGCTAAGATACCTTTGCAATATGTCATTCCACATAACACACCCAGTGAAACAGGTGCAGTTAGGGCACAGTTTTATGTTTGATTTCGTAAGCTCACAAAAGAGGAGCTACAAGACCAATCTGAAGCAGTCTGCAGCATCTCCTCCACTGCCAGGGCACAGACAGGCAAGTGGGTCCACTGGCACACAGGCAGGATGTGCTGGCTTTGGACTCAGCCTAAGCACATATAAAACGTTTCTAAGAATTTTATAAACTATCTCCCCCCACACAGATGACCTGATATCCTTAATTTTCTCTACTCAACCAAAGAGATTGGGAAATGAGAACACAATTCTACACAGTGCTGTCACAAAACTCAACCAACAGCCTGAGGTTGGAAGCAGATTTGAAGACTGAAAACTAACAGCATTAACACACAAAGGAAGTGGAGAAGAAGCCTTAACACTTTTAGTACTATTTCTAAAATTTTATTATAGGAGGATGAATATTATTACTGATTTTCAAAGAGCTTGCACATGAATCAACTTCTCATTCAACTGAAATGATTGCTGAAGACAGAATTGTTTCATACACAACTAACATTTGTAAATTTTTACTTCCACAAATGAAGTACACAAACACTTTCTCTTGTCCCTTCACCAGGAGGTGTATAATTTTATGTATTTACATTAGCAGATTATCTGTTATGCTAATGGTGATTGCAGTGTCATAGACCCTAAGCACTGCATCTAAAAAACATCACTTGTTTGCTTAGACTTGTGTCAAATGGTTTTGATACCCATGGCAGGGGGTGGAATGAGATGGGCTTTAAGGTCCTCCCAACCCCAAATCATTTCATGATCTTAAGACAACATTCATTTACTGCATTATTAAAGAGAAATACAGCTTTCACCTCACGATCTCTTGCAAGGCTGTTACATAGACTGGCTCAGTACAATTAAGAGATTTCATATATTTTTATACTATATAAAGTGTTTAACCAACCTTGTGGCATGCCCACCCACCCCCACATACTGCACGTAAAACATTACAAATGTTGATATATTCTCTCTTTTCAGCCTTCCCTCGCAAAACGCAAGAAATCTTGAACCAACAAGAGGAGCTCCGCCAACAAACTCATTTTCTACTCCTTTGGTCTAATGATTTAGGTCAGTCTCTAACTGAGTATTTGTTGGCACATAGTTATAAAAATTTTCATTTTTTTAAGGTTATAACAAGCTGCTAAAGGAAAAGGAAAATCAAAGGTGTAAATAAACCCACAAATGTTAAGTGAATGTCTGGTATTCTGATGTTGGATTTAACAGATGCATTTTTCCTTCAATGCAAACCACAATCCTTGATTTTTATTACTTGCATGAATCTATAAGTGTGCATTTCAATCTTCTACTTTGTATTTTGAACCAATCAGAAATACAGATCATGATCCATTAGCAGCTTATAGACTCAAGATGATGTGAAGGAGTTGTAGAAACCAACCTCACTTTGAAAGAAGAAAGTAGGTTCAGAGGTTTATTTAAAGAACCCCATGGCTTTAACACAAGAAAACATCAGACAAGTAATAAAAGGAGTTAATTGCTGCAGTCTAACTTCCTTACTTTTAATATCATTGTGTCATTAACAATCTCATTACCAGCTTATGCTCCCAAGTCAAGGAACAGTTACTGTTTGAATTCTTATACTTTAAAAGGAAATGCACATAAGATTTGGCAGAATAATATAGGAAAATATGGATTTTCTGGTTCACGTATGTTTATGTTAAACTTTCTAGGGTTTGCTGTAAAAACATTGTCCTAGAACAGTTAGGATGTCAAATTTAAATAATCTTATTAGAAGGCTGAAACAAAACACAGACAGTAGACAAAACCCTAAACAAAGTTTAAAAAAAGCATATGCAAGAAACAGCTATGCTTTTAAAGAAAAACAAAGCCTTCAACTCCCAAGGGCTCATGTGGATAATAAGTCAGCAGTAAGACAACCATAGCTATGCATTTATTTGCATCAGCTGGACATCAGAAGAAAACACTTGAGCATCACAGATGTTGCTTTCCAGCTGCACATACTCTCCCATTAAAACTTTGTATACATCCAAAATGTGGACAACACTGTGAAAGAGGGAGCTTTAACAGAAATGTTTAAATTCCAGCACCTTGGAGGACACAGGGCATCTCCTGCAGTATGGATTTGCCATGATGGCTGGTCCAGCTGACGCATATTCCTTTTTGAAAACAAGTCTTTAAACCAAAATATCAAAGACCACCTGCAGGCATTCCCTACTTTCTCCAGCTAACTTGAAAATGAATGGGTTGTTTGATATTGTCCTGTTTCAAAACAACATACTTTTGTCTCTCCAGTGATGTTTATGAAGCCTAGGGTTGGTTAACAAGTTTGAAGGACACATTTTTGCCACATTACTAAAGGAATGCAGTGAGCTATCCTGGCAACCTGAACACTGAAAAATAATTTACATTACAAAACCTGCAAGCAGGAATAACCAGAAAAATATTTTCACATAATTTTGCTTCCAAGTACCAAGTTAGGGATTTTTTTATTAACAAATATTTGCTTTATTAGAGCTTTATTAACATCTGCTGAAAAATCTCAAGGTGAGGGAAAAATGACCACGCTGAAAGACAATTTCTTTCAGCCTCCTTGTGACAAGGGTTTTTGCATTCCTGTGCCAGGAGCATGTCTGACTAAGGATAGTTATCTGGGCTGCTGTGATGAAAGCAGGCAAATATTTAGTATGTTTGATCTGCCTAGGGCTCTGCCTGGGTATTGTCCTGCTCATCTCCCAGAGCCACAGGAACACTTACTCCTTCCATTCCCCAGCAGCCCACCAGCACCATCCCCACGTGCTGTGACTGCTTAAAACTGCTGCCTTTACACACAAAATATGTGTGTTTCAGCAAGAGCTGGGCTGCTCAGAAAGTCCACGCTGGAAAGCTCTTTGCACTCTCAAGATTTTTTTTACAAGTAACTAAGAAGGGACGTTTTTTGGTAAAACCACATGCTACCAAAGGACCCCAAAATTATCAGCATGTGAAAGAAACTTGCTTTACACCTTAACTGTATTGTGTTTAATTGATGGAGTACGACATCCTTACCTCTCTAGAAAATGTAGTGCCTGTGCCTCCTGGCTGTGCTCCCCAGTTTGTGCCAAAAGAGCAAGGAGTGAGCATCTCCATCAGCTTCACACAAACCAGCTCTTTGTAAAGGCCTTAATCCAGATCCATCTCACCAAATTTTCAGATTCTGAGGTGCCCATGAACACCCTTGTCCCTGCCTCTGGTTGTCCAACGCACCCTTTGGGATGCTCTTCCTGTTTTGGAGGGAACCGAGGTGCTGGATCCACCCCCAGTGACTGCCTGGAGTTACATGAAACACTGCAAGTCTTTGATCACACTCATCACACTAACAAGTGTACCTGAAATAAAGCTGTCTCATAGTTATTTCATTTTCAGCTTCCATGGGATTTCTCAGATTCTTCGGATTTCTCACCTTCTGTGCTCTTCATTTCTTTCCAGTGAAACACTTACTGACAACTATTGGTAGGCTAATACAAAAGCAGGGGTTTGAAATTATTTGCTTCTAAGACATGGAAACCAAATATCTGAGAAATCTCTCCAAAACCCAAAAATCTGATAAATTGAGCAACTCTCAGCATGTTAGTCAGATGAAAAACAAAAAAAACATTACTGCAGGGACATGGGAAATGGAATTGTCCTCTCTATGCTTTGATGCACAGAGAAAAGTATCCTATCTTCTAAAAAAAGTAACTGTGATCACATTCTGCTATTCAATACTTTGCATTTTAACAAGGAGGACTGTTTGATATTTTTAACAAATAACAGAAATAAATCAAAGCTCTGTTTCTGAACTGTCTGAAGCCACGTGTCTTCCCCAGCTCCCCAGAGTCCCTGCTGCTCTCCCTCCTCCCTTCCTCTTACTCCAGAGGCCAATGACCTCCCAAAGGCAATAAAAGCTTTCTGATTCTATTTAGTATGTTTAGGTGGCCCCTATGATATAGTAGGTAAATTGTAAACAAGTTACTGTAATCACAGGTGCTTCTACTGAGAACTTAAACACAGAATAAACAAATTTACTTGTGTAGGCAGAGAAGGAAGGGAAATGGACTCTCACTGTCCACAACCTCACATTATTTGGCTGTAATATGTATTTTCCCATCTGCAAGCTGAGCAACAGCTCCACTCTTCACAGGGAGAACCTGATAGGTGCACGGTGGACTACAAATCCTTTATGCCTGTTTAGCAGCTGACAGCAAGAAAAAGAGGAGGAAGCTCAGATGCGCTTGGCGCGCGTCAGGAAGCTACAATACATTTGCATCCACAAAACGTTATTATTAAGTAATAAGCAATAACAAGGCAGAAAAGATTTCCTTCCAAGCCGTTAAAATTTTCCAGCCGACGGGTCCCGATTAGTCACAACATAACTATTTCATCATACGGGTGAAATAAACGCATCCCCTCTGGCAGCGCCACGGCCACGCCGCACCTCGGAGCACGACATGACGCACAGATGCTGGCAATCTGGGGAGGGGGTGGCAGCCTGCTCCGCACATCTGTTATTGTGGGAAAAAGCCATGTTGGTGTTTTGTCAAATTGCTCTATTAGTAATGAATACAGCTGTTTCCCATCGGATAATCTGTGTTGCAACACTTCGCTAAGTGACTCCGCACAGAACTATGCCCTGCTGTTCATGCTCAGCTGTAATTCTGATTATCCAGGGAGATGCCACTGTGCTTTTAAAATTAAAAAAAATGGTTGAGCGCAGCTGTTTGGGCTTCAAGGAATGTCAAAATCATCATTTCTCCCTGCCATGTATGTATTTTTCACTGGAAATCGGAATGTATTCTGAAATTAGGGCAACTGCCCACGGGTAACACAGAGATGTGCCAAGTGTCTCTTCAACCTTGGCTGAGAGCAAAGGTAGTGCTGACCAAGGTTTTAGCATAAACACACAAGAGCCTGAGAAGTTATCACCTATCAGGCTTCAACTTAAGGCTTAAGCAAAGGAAAAAATGCTCATTCTCCTCCCCTTGCTAAATCCCTGAATGGAAATAAGTAAACTATTATCACCGCTCACAGACTAACTGAAAGTCAAAGGAACATCCCAGTGCTCAAGGTTACAGTTTTTGCTTTCCACCTCCCTGTAACATGTGAGTCTGATGTTAGACCAAATACATTCCCTCTCACAAAGTCATTTCCAACACAAAATACTAAGTCTGAAGTCTACTGAGATAGTCACTATTACAATAATGTCTTAAACCAGGCTACAGGTGCAGCACCTTTGAAACCACCAGCCCGCAATGCAAACATGGAATTTGTGTCAGCTTTCCCCCCAGAGCTCAGCTTTCAGACTTTGTGCAGCTACAGACAAACCCTGAGGACAGTGGCCCTTTGTGTGCAAGGCCAGGTGGGGAGCTGGGTCCTGCTGCTGGCAGACACCTCGAAGGAGCCTCTCTTTGTCCACAGGTAACAAAACCCTCTGCTTCCAGCAGATACAGCACAATGGTTAACAGGATAGGAGAGCATGTGCAATGGTGAAATGAAGTTGATGGTGATATTTTACACTAAGAAAAAACATAAAAAACCCCACCCCGGTTTCAAGAAGACACTTAGAGGCCAACAAGACTTCCAGTTTTCAGGCTGCAGCAAAAACTTCAAAAAGAAAAGGGGAAACAACAGGTAAAAAAAAAAATTAAAAAAATCCCAGATATGCAAACCTATTTGGATGTGTATTTTTGAGATGCTCTCATTTAAGTACAAATAGAAACATCCAGTGGACAAAATTCCCACTTGGTTTCCCAAACTGGAAATTCCCAAATTTCCACTTTTGTAAAGCTCTAGGGTAAAACCCACTACCTCCACAGACAGCACATGTGTTTATACTTAAGCACCAATTTAGTTCTTGTATGCTTCTTCTCTGCCTCATGCACAGACCAAGAAAAAGGCATTTTTATGGCCAGTAGACCCTCAGCTGTGGTCAGCCTGTGAAGCTGCAGGGGCACACTGGGTGCAGGATGCCCATCACAGCATCCACCCCAGGGTTTCAGCCCAAGATGTGCACTCTCAGTCACAGCTGCCAAGGTGGCAAAGCTGACTTGTAGTGTGGAAAAATGCTGCAGGCACAGAAGCCACAAGTGTTTCCTGTAGAATGGATGCACTGACATGGCAAAGTACAAAGCATGCAGATCAAGCTGTAAGTAAGGCAGGAAGATCTAGAGCAGGGAAAACTGGCATTCCTCATCTGAATTTGAAATAAGGTGTGCCAAGCTCTCTGAAGTCCAAAAGACACTGTGATTCACCTGGTATTTGCACAGAAGAATGAGACAACAGAGGGAGAAGCCACTGCTTCTGAAGAATTTATATTGCTCTGAAATATAGAGAGATTTCCTCTCCACAGAGCATCCTTTAGTGAAAGAGCTCCTGAGCTGAGGCCAGGGAGGAGCAGGGACTCCAAGGATAACCCCTTTGTGCACCCCTCACAATTTACTGATCCCCAACAAGTGTCTGCAATTTTCCATGAAAATAAATTGAATGGTTCCCAGACAAAGAAAAGGCACAGCCCTGCCAGAAGATCTCCACAGGACTGAAGTGACATCTGACTGCCCAGCACCTCCTCAGCTCAAGTGCCCCTCGGCCATCTGCATTTCCCATTTCTTCCTGGGCAGTTCAGCAGATGATCAGTTCTAGTTCACAGCAGAAAGAAGCCTAGGGTGACACAAGTAAAATGAATAGGTTCATTATGGGCTGGGTTTCAGAAGCCCCACAGCAAGACCATATGCAGAAGAAACAATAAAAAGGGTGTCACACACAAGAGGGTCCCAGACTCTCTTCTGGAATGCCCATGTGATGATGCCTTCAGCCACCCAAAGCCTGTGGCACACACACCCAACAAGCAGAGAAAAGCAGGCACTTAAAACCATCTGTAAACTGAAAAAAAATAATTTAACAAGTGCCTTTCTTGTATTCTAACCCCTATAACACACAGCTCATGTTCCTAACACACATTAGTTCATCATTTTCCTACCATGGTGCATCATTAGTGATGGGATAAATAGGTTTGTGAGCTAATGCCACTAAAGTGGAAGTATCACTCTCATTTCTTCCTCCTCCAGACCTTGTCCTCCTCTTTTTTGGTCCTGAACTGTGGGAGCTGAGACTAAATGGCAGAAGATCAGTTTTTCCTTCCTGACCTGGCTAATGGGTCAGGCAAATGCCAGCACCAGGCAAAGGAAACAGTGGGAAATGATGTAAAGGGTGGAGAGGACATCATGAGGTCATGTCTTTCAGCAGCAGCTCTCCATCAGGTCAGGTCATTTGTATCAAACCAAAGTCAAAAACAACCACTGTTTTTACCAGTAAAAACTGTCTTGTAGTAATAGAAAAATCACAAGAGAGAGAAGCACTCTAGAGCAGTACAAGACAGAAGAGCCACTCTACTGAACTGAAAGCTCTATGAGTAGCAACACATCCACAGCAAGGCTGAAGAACCATTATCCAGCTTCTGAGACACGATTAAAATTAAAGTTTGAATGTAGGTTAGACATACTGGAAAATGTAGTAATTCACAGGTAAAATACAGAAGAGAAAGAAATCAGAAAGGGGCAGAAAAACAGTTCCTTGTGTACAATGAAACAGCACTGGTGGATTCCAGCAAACCAAATAAAATGACACTTGGGAATAAAATACTATTTTCATTTTAACTCTGTCCAGAAAAATACAATTAAAATACTGAGCATGATTCTCTACAGCCCCTCATGTTTGGAGGATGTTACTTTGGCCAACACTCCCTCAGACTTGTAGCATGTAGTTTCCCTCTTTTAATCAAAAATACTCTTCAAAAAGACAATGAATCAGAGCATGCAGTTCACTTATGTGCTCTGGAAATCCTTCTGCAGGGGGCAAATTTGCTGCACTGGCTGCTGAGGAATTTGGAGGGTGTCTGGACCCCTCGAAGGCAGGCAGAGCTCTCACCCCACTGAGCACACAGCTCTTCTGGCCACGTTTCCCGGCACATCTCATGGGGGGGAAGCATCAGCTGTCTCCAGAGGGAGTCACAGTCAGCTCCACACATCTACAAGAGTCACTTTTCACTGAGGGGGGTGGGAAATCTATGGAGAGAGCAGCCCCTGCTCCAAACTGTTGGAAACACCAGCAAAACCCATGTGGAAGCATGCAGGGCTTAGAAAGAGCTCCACGTTCCTTATCAGCAGTGCTGCACACTGCCAGCTTTTAAGGGCTATCTGGTTTGAAAGGCAATTTTTCAGCCTCTAACTGCATTTGTACTTAGAACAGAATCACTGCTGCTTTAATGACTCTCATTACATTTTTAATTATAAAAAGTTCAATTTAAAATTGCCCAGACATTTGCACAAACTGCTTTCAGCAGCTCACTAAACCCAGGCAGATAAGACTAACCACTATGCCTGCCTGGCACATCTATCTTAACAGCAAAAATAAAGCAAGAAAAATAATGTTCCAAATTGGATATTCAAGATGGTCCTTGCCATAGAGCTCCTAAAATGATGAAACTATGGGTTTAAGAAGTTGCAAGCACAGGAGAGATAGTAATATTGAAGTAATATTGCAACAGTCTGAGCTTAGAAAATAGCTACAGTTCTATTTCTGACATAGCAGTTGGCTCAAATAGCTACCTAATTCCCTTAACCCATCTCGTGCATCAGCTTTTCTGGCTACATATAGAATGGAAATAACTGGGAATGAGCAGCAGTTGATAAATCAGCTTGTAGACCTCAGTTTCTTTTGTGGATATAATGTACTTCAGAGCAGAGCACCCAAATTTGATGCTCAGGTATCTGTGTTGGCCCTAAAACGGAAATTCATTCCATTTGCTGTGTTTGTCAACAACACAATTTCAGTCTTAGATTCACCCTGAGGAAAACTAACTTTCTGTTATTTGAACATATAAAAGGCCATAGTTCAAATAAAGCCAAGGCATCAATAAATAAATTGCAAAGTCTTTGAACACACACCCATTTTTCTGCAGAGTTAAGCCTCACTTGCAGAGAAGCTGTTGGAGTGAAGAGGAGGAGAAAAACTCCACTAAAAGTTCTGTCATTGCTCACATGCTCATCCCAAGCCACTCACTGCTCCAAGAGCCAGCAGAGTATGAAGTTTGTCCTTACACCCTCCTGCTCATAAACAAAACCACCCCTGATGTGCACAGCACCACCACCCACACACAAACATCCCCAGCCTCGTTAGAGAGATCACCCTGGTGTTTATCAACACCACGGGCTCCAAAATAGGGTCAGCTTGGCTGTGTAGGGTGGTGTTTACAGCACCATCACTGAGCAGGGAGCTCAGCCCGGCCCTGCACTACCAGGGAACTGACAAGGCATTGTTTAAACACGATCTTTAACTTAGTGTATTCATTAATTCAGCTGTTTAAACCGTTTCAAGGAAACTTATTAAATTCCCCTGTATGAAGGAAAGGAAGATCTTTACGTAGTAACTGCACTGTAACCATAAGTATTTTGTAAAGCAAGGCTCCTTGGCTGAGAAACTTACCAGGAAAACATTCAATTCCTTTGCTAAATAATTTTTTTTAAAAATTATTTAAAAATTAAAAATTCAAATTTGTCACTGTTGAACCAGCTCACCAAGGAGCCTGCTGCACACTCCTCTGGCCTTTTGTAAGGAGCAAAATCCAATAATACTCAAAGTGAGCTGTACCCTGGCTGAGCAGACAGGATCTAGAAATGAAGATAATAAAAAAAGATACTGAATATCCCTTGTAAGTATCCTGAGGCAGGGCATCTTTTTAAAAGACATGAAGACTTTTATACAGTACAAGGAAGAGCTAGGTAAAATTTTCTGCAGACTCCAGGCAGTCCAAATGAACATGTGGTATATGGGGCATGCAGTGCAATAAAGTGTCTTTAAAGAGACAAATGTACAGAATTAAAATGAGTAGGGAAAAAGGATCAAAACAATTAGACAGTTTCTTATTTAGCCTAGTGAAATCTCTAGGGAGACCTCACATCTGCTCAGGTTTCCAACCAGTCAGTATCCAGAGCCTCACTTTACTTGGGGACAGTCCTCAGCCATCCTCTGCAGCCATCGCAGCCCCTTGAAACTGTTAAAGCATTTCACAAAGTACAGAAAAATGTACACAGGCACTTGTGTCCAAAAGGATGGGCACACAGATGACTCTGGAACAAAAGCATTAATATGCATGTTCATTTTCCCACTGACAAACTCATTACCTCTCTTACCCAGCCTATTCTGACACATTAGTTATCAGGGCAGCTCATAAGAACACAGAATATCCCAAAAGAGAACTTCAGGAGAAGCTTAATTAAATAACTGATTATTCTTTATGTTTAAAAAATACAGACATGCACGTACACTTCCATGTGACAAGCTCCCTGAGGAAGAATTTGTAAAATAAGCATAAAGTGTTTATTTAACTCAGAGAAGCAATTAAACCATTAAGAAGAGCTCAAAGTAGGCATTATGCTGATTATCCCTTAATTATGTGCATTCACAGCAGTGACAGACAAACTACAACAATAACAACTATGTTACCATACTCATTTTTTCTGATCTGGGCATATTCTACAACAAATCCATGTATATTCAAGCTGATTTAAGAGTGATGGTCCACATTGTTACCAGCATGAAGATATCTATGACTGCTGCTCCTAAAACCAAGTCAAACACGCCTAAGTTTATTTCAATACAAACAGACAAAGCTATTTATTTATGTCCTTCTTGTGACAGAGCATGCAATGCTAATGAGAGCCTAATTGCAATTCTCATCTCTCTGTTTACTCTGCCCTAATTGCAGCCTTGCACTGTCCTGCACTGTCCCCTCCTACCCAGGGCTCGCCTCCTACCCCCAGAACCCCCAGGGTGGCACAGGAGGGTGGCCTGTGCTGTCAGGGCAGGACTGGCAGCAAACACAGCCCCAAGGAGTGCCCTGGGTGAAATCCCAGCTGGAGGAACCCCAGTGAGGATCCCAAACCTTGCGCTTCCCTTGGATCTAAGGCGGGGATGCTGCTGCAGCCAGCACAGACAGAGCCTGCAAAATGCCACCATGCCAAAGGAATGGAGCTGTCACCCAAAGGCAGGAGCCACCCAAAGGCAGCAGCTGGAGCACTTTTTCCGCCCAGCAGCAGCATCCCACTACAGGGTGAGCAAAGTCACTTCAGAGCTCTCCTGGCAGAAGGAGCCACGACAGGATCGCGCTCCGCTCCAGCCCCGGCAGGGCAAAGCGGCTGCCAAGGCATGGAGTCGCCAAGAAAATTACAATGTGATAGTCTTAATTACACTAATTGCGTTTCCTGGTATTGAGGCAGGATTAATATAGTGTTTCTTATGCTAGATTTCATAAACACAATTGGTTTCAGCTTAACTCTTCGTAATTGTATTGCACAGTTCTTGCAAACAATTAGCCACCAATTATGTTCATTTCGTTTTGCAGATGACTGATAAAACATTCCAAATATCAGAATTTTCCCCCAAGGGAGGAAAATTACTTCTAACTTAAGTAACCTTAATGAAGCCTCAGTGAAAATCCTGTGGGCAAATCACCCAAGGCGCTTGCTTGCCATTTCCATGCTTGCACCAAGGATTAGAAAAACTTCCACTCAGAGGAGGAGTCACGGCTGGAATGGCTTTGGAGAGCTGAGTGACCATCTTAAGGTGATAAAATGACCACATATAAATACAAATAAATAAATATATACATATATATATACACACATTTGAATATTTATGTATGTTTTTACAGTTGTACATAGACACCTCTTTTCTGTAAAAGCAGATGAACATATATACACAGAGATACACACACTTGTACACAAATACTTTGTTTAGAAATCAAACACATTTGAGCCAGTGTACATCTCAAGGCTACAGGTGCTGGGAACTGGACTGGAGGGGCCTAATTAATGCCCCTCTCCCACCCTGCTCCCCACAGTCCCATCATCAAACCCAAGTGCTCACACAATTGAGAATGGCAGGCATTGTGTTCCAGGCCCCTCGCAGGCACAGCTCCAACATTCAGAACAATCCAGCCAGAAATGTTCAAAAATGTTATGGTGAGATAATATCGTCTGCTGGGACAAAAATAGTCTTTTATTACGTTACACAGAGGTCATCTGGAGCGACCTCGCCGAGATGGCATTTGGAGAGCCTCACCCTCAGCAGCAGCAGGCAGGGTAACCAAAACTCCCAGAGTTTCTAGGAATTTTAGGCTGGATTTTTATAAATAACACAGTATAGCCTTGCTCACTGAAAAGGTGAGGCTTGGATAAACAGTATACTGATAGTTATAGACCAAATGGTCACTTATAAAACTCTGCTTGAAAGCTGTATGATTGAAAAAAACCAAGTATTTTGAGAAAAAAAAAATTTTTTTTTTAAATTTTAAATTAAATTTTTGGCAATACCAAAGCCTTCCCATAACATAACAATTAAAACATATTTTGCTAACAAAGCCTCACACCAGGGTTTCTGCACAGGTTCTTTCTTCCACACCTGCAAGGCCACGAGCCCTCCACTTGCCAGGAGAAGCAAAAATAAACCTTGCTGGTGAGTAATTTGCAATCCTTCCCAGGCACACTGAATAACGTAGGTCTGGGCTACCAAGTACTTTTTAAGATCTCCTATATGGGGCATAGTGACAGGAAATGAACAGCAACCCAGAGAGCAAGGCACTCCTTGTGACAACCCATCTACACTCAAATGTTCCCCCACCTCATCCCCATCAGAAACAAGAGGAATAAACTTTGAATAAAAACAGAGCAAGGAAAAAAAACCTAACCAAATCACAAAACACACCATCAGAACTGTTGTTGACAATATAATCAAGAAGGCAAAACTCATAAGCAGTAATCAAACCCAGCCTATAAACAAAGCATGTGCAGAATCCTGCAGCTTTACATCATAACACATGGGGTACATTAATAAAAAACTAAATTGCACAAATTATGACAACTTGGTATTTTGTTGAACATTGGGGAAAAAAACCCCAACAAACTCCACTCATCTCCAGGAGCAGCTTGATTTTTAAGTAGTATTTGAAGCTCTCTGACCCACAAAGAAAGGAAAAATCAAAATTAAGTCTTGTGGTGCTTAAATGAGTAAATCACAGTGTAGGTTTATTTGTTTCTAGGATATTTGTCCTAAGTAATTTGGAATATTAAGTCAGATTCTGGATTTACTGTTAAACAACTATAACTGATATAGCTGGATGGCAGTCTACACTCTTTGAGGTTGTCCACAGTTATGCAATTTCACACTGGTTAATGTGGTTGAGTGGGCTTTTTCCTTTCCTTTTTGTTTTGAAGCCAGTGATGCTTTCATTACAAAGCTGACTCAGCAATTTATTTCTGTAATATCATCTATTCCTCAAACCTCTAATGAAAATATTCACAACACACAAAATGAGCTGTTGATGTCACAGACCCAGAATCCACCCTATGGCACGAGAAAACACTGGTGCAGAAGGAACAAACAGGACTCTTGAGGATATGATCACACAAATTGTATCTAAATATAGAAGAGGTTTGACTGTCAGAGTGAAAGCTACCCAGCCCCAGAAACCTGATAACAGCAGAATCTACAGCTGATTCAATACAGCCTTCAACAACCACTACACTATTTTTTTTTTTATGGTGGGAATAAGTGCAATTTAAAATTTAGCAAAACCAACAATCCAATTTACATTCTTTACCATTTAAAGTCAGTTCATTATTATCACTTATCCAAGTTGAGATTTGTTTCAAAATTAAAAATGAGAAGCATAATACTAAAAGCCATGCAAAGACTCTTAAGTTACAATGTGCTTCATCCCCATCCCTAATCCACATCTCCTACATGAACAACAAACATGAACCAGAATCACAGACATTAAAGAATAAAAAGCATGGGAAACTCAATATTTGCCTGTGATGAGGAGTAAAGGAATTTCATAAGGATAACGGAATAATTTCATTATTCTTCTGGCCAATAAATATAATTACTTCAGATTAGGAAAGCTGACTATAACTGCCTTACTAATTCAGAACTATAGCTGCACTAATACACTGTAAAAAGACTAAAAGCACTGACTAATGGGTTTGCAATGTCTATAGCCTGTGGATCTTGGACTTGAAAATCCTTCCACCACTGACTGGAATGCACTAGGTCCATACTAGGAGGATTAGCTGCATTTAGCAGGGCTGACACAACTTCAGCATTCCTGCAGATACCTACACACTCACAGATTCCCTGTGTTTTGGGCAGAGACCCAGAGATATTGGGAAACTTAAAAATTGATAGCATGTTGATACAAGACAGCCTTTCCCAGGGCCCTTGGATGCACCATGATTCCTGAGTCTGTCAGACACACTATATATATATACACACACACATATACACAAGGAAAATAAGGACAGACACAAACCCCAAACACAAGTCCTGCATATTTACAAACCCAAAAAAAGTCTGAAATTATAGCCCAGACATATGTTCTAACAGCTGTCTTTAAAGTCTGCTGTCCTAATTCCAGAGATCAACGAATTTCCCAGCAGCAGATTCTCAGGCATTCCAAAAAAATACACAAAAATACCTCAATTTTAGCAAAGGACAAGCTTCAAGAACTGCATCTCTGCTCATTTGGGTGCTGTTCTGCTGGGAAGCAGGATGATTGGTTTTTACATATGTACAAACCAGAATGGTTTTTGATTTATTTCTCAGCCCCTGCCCTTCTCCTCCTGCAGGGCTCCTGTTCCTGAGGCCACGTCAGCAGGACACAGCACTGGCTGCCAGGCCCCATCCCAGCCTTCCCAGGGACCAGGCTGCAGGGCTGGGAGAGCCTCTGGCCATCCCTCCTGCATGGGTGGCCAAAGACCAAGAGCAAGGGTCTCAAGAAATCCTTGGTTTCCACATTTCATAAAATTCCCAAAATATCTCCACCTTAGCTGTATCACTCTCCCTTCCTCTCAGTGTACTACAAAACAGTCACAATTTAGGATTTGGAAAGATTAAGCCAAATTAAAATTTAATTACATGGCAAGATTCTTTTTCCTTTTGTCTCGTGTCAGGGGAGCTATAACAAATAACAGCTACCAACTGTAAAGAACCAGATATTCCACCCAGCAAAGCTACAAGTGCAGGTGCATCTGGTTCAAGATTTAATCACACACATGCAAAATAAATTTCCATAATTATTCTTAGCATTATCGGATTTAAAATGGAGAAGCTAAGATTATTCACACAGTAAACAAAGCATCCCATTGTTTACTCTTGGCTTCTTACATGGCTTCCTATACTTGATTGTGGTGTGCTAAAAAAATAAAACCATGAGATGAGCAGGGAATGGTGGGGTGATCTCACTGACAATAACATGGGAAAAACCTACTCCAGGTTAGCAGCTCTCTGCTCTCTCTTAGATTTCAATACATGGTTCACAAAGACATGAAAGCCTTAAAGTTGTTTATTGCACATGAAAGGTATAAAGGATACATCACACCAGTTTTCTAAGGTGACCAAGCACTAAAAGGGGGAAGAGCCTATCTCTGACATACAGAGAGGCACCAAAAACATCACAAAAAACACAGAGGATGAAAGGTTCCTCTGCAAATTCTGGTATTTTCTAGCTGGGCAACAATGTGAAAATAAATTAACAGTGCCTGTTATGATTATATGATTAACAGCTGGTGGTTTATAGCTGTGGAGTTCACCATGGATAACATCCCAACAGGAAAGGCACAGCTGATCCCAGGCCTGGGGACATGCCTGTGCTACAGAGCTGAGTTTGCTGAAACACTCAAGTGACCAAACCCAGGAGATGGTGACAATGCATCTAAAGAATAAAACTGAGTCTGCTATATATATTTAAAAAAATATTTTGGTCAATAGAAAGGCTGATTAGACACTGACATGGGGTTCTTCCCAGTTATTCTCAACTACAGCTTTGCTCTGGAAGATGTTTATGCAGATATTTCCTCATTTGTCCATTAATAGAAAGAACTTTAATAAATCAAAAACTTGTTTGTGCTACAGGAGAGCAATGGGTATTGCAGGCCTGGCTTTTCCATCAAACACTAAATCTAGACACCAAGTACCAGGAGTCAAAGTAAAGTGATGTAAATGAGGAGTAAGAATTACGTTTTAAAACTTAATAGGGTGAAAAGGGCCCTTGCTGGTAAACAGAAAGAAACTGAGCCAAAGCTTAATAAACAAAGTGTAAACAAAAGCTATTTAATACCAAGAGCTATGCTGTAAAACACCACCACACAGACTGCTCTGCTGCAAGCCCTAATGACCAAAACAGTCTGAACTGAAGCTGCATTTCCTACAGGGAGTTTTCCATCCCGTGGAACCAGCCTGCCCACCAGCACGTAGGTGGAAAGAGTTGAAGCACTTTGCAGAAACCAGGAGAAACAGAACCAGAGCTCACCCAGCATTTCACCCCTTCCTTCCCTGCCACAGCCAAGCACGTCCCTCCTGTCCTGCTGCCATGCACCCTGGCAGATGTCCCCAGAGCCTTTTCCCCAGGAGTGTGCCTGGCCACATGCAGTTCCCAACTACCAGCAGATACAGGTGAGAAAGGACAATGTTTCTTTCTGCTCTGACAAATTTAATGTTCTGATCAATGCAGTGCTTTGCAGCATACTTAGAATACCGTCACAAATGTATTTCTTAAAATGTAACCAAGGGCCAAATTCTGATAATTCAGGTGATGCTCTGGATAGAAGCAGGTACTGAACCAAAGGGACTCCTGTTCCAGCCTTTGGATCTCACCAGCACACACAGTGCCTGCCCTGGAGGGCCCAAAGAACCTTCCACCTGCAGATTTCACCAGTTGCTCCTTATTAAAGTATCTCCAGCCTTCCCAAGCCTCCACAAAGCAGCAGGACTTCAGGTGCTGCTGCTCTTTCATCTCGGAGTGAAACCACGCCAGGTCCACTGATGAACAACCCAGCATCTGCCTGCAGAGTGATGGAGCAGGTGCTCCCAGCTCCTGATGCACCAGGTGAACTGGCAGCACTGGGAACACAGCCAGCTACCTGAGCCTGGCTTTCTGTTCTGTCTCCTCAGGCTTCTTTCCTTCCCAGCCTCTGCTGTGACGTCCAGCAATGGGATCAGCACATCAAGGGAGGTGATGCTCCCCCCTGTAATCTGCTCTCCTGAGGCCTCACCTGGAGCACTGCATCCAGCTCTGGGGTCCTCAATGTGAAAAGAAGGTGGAACTGTTGGATGGAGTCCAGAGGAATTTCAGGGAGATGATGGTAAGGCTGCTATGGAGACAGGCTGAGAGTGGAGCTCTTCAGCCTGGAGAAGGCCTGAGGAGACCTCAGAACCCCTTCCAGTGCCTAAAGGGGCTCAAGAAGAGCTGGAGAGGGACTTTGGACAAGGTTATGGAGTGACAGGACAAGGCTTTAATCAAAAAGAAGGCAAGTTTACATTAGATAAGAAGAAGAAATTCTTTGCTGTGAAGGTGCTAATACACTAAAACAGGTTGTTCAGAGAAGCTGCGGCTGCTCCATCCCTGGAAGTGTCCAAGGCCAGGCTGGGCAGGGCTTGGAAGAACCTGGGACAGTGGAAGGTGTCCCTGCCCAGGGCAGGGGGGTTGGAATGAGATGATCTTTAAGGCCCCTTCCAACCCAAACCATTCTGGGTCTCTGTGATCCATCTGTTCCCTTGTATGTGCCCATCACCACTCTCATCCCAGTGCCTCTGTCCCCACCCAGTAACACTCCACAGGTACCACTCACTTGCTCACACTGCATCCCATCTATTTTCAGCTCCTTCCTCCCCTGCAAGAAATTGACTCACTCCTCATTTCCAACCTCATACCATAGAGGAAAAAAAAAGCCCCACACTTTGTTTGGTTTGCCTGGACTGTACTAACAGCCTTATTTCACTGACACACACACTCTTCCTATACAAATATACAGCTGTTAAGCCTATAATATTATCCATTCCTTTGCACTACCATACCAAACCACACCCACCCACCAAATTAAGAGAATAATAATTCCAGGAAATCTTTCATTTGAGAAACCACTGCTAAATTTTTTGCATACTTCTGGTCTTTTTCTTGAGTTACTCACTTTTAGAGACACAGAAAAAGCAGCACTGAGATTTAATTCTTGCATTCTTTGTTTTACAAGATAAGAAGAAGCAAAGACTTCAAGGCTCGATGGCAAAACACGTGAAAACATCACTTAAAACACATATCAGTATTAGTAAACTATGTTTTTATCCTGTTTTCATTTTAAAATGCAACCACCCAAAAGCAATTTAGGCCCTTGTCTGCAACAGATATTTATGCTCCAACATAACTGCACCCCTCCATGCCATTGCACATCTGTACCTTGTCCTTGAATAAATCACAAAAGCCAGTTTAATGCAGAGCCTTGCTCACCCTATGCGAGGGTGAATTCCCCCTGTTTCAGGACAGAATTAAAGCAGAATTTTTAACCCTTTAGAATATTTGTTTTCTTTTCAGGCAAATTTTGTTCTTCACTATTCCAAACCTTGTGCTGGCATACAAGACAAAGACTAGAGGTGAGTTTCAAGAGAGCATTTCCAGCATTATGGGTTAGGCAGAATTTACCAGGAATTCTGTTTTTTATGCCATCAGCTGCTTTTCTGCTACCTGCTCTTCTACTTTGTTACAGTCTTTTTGCAGCTTTATATGCATACAGAAAATTCAGTTTGGTTTGTGGCAGAAAATGAGATCCAGCTTGAGGACCATTTACATGGATGGCAATAAAAGGACATTTAGCAATAATTGGGCAGTTCTGTGTGATCAATGGATAGCCTGCATACTCTGTACATACATATTTTCAGTATGTGGGTGACAAGCAAGGTCAAGTGGCACCAGAACAATCATTCTGCCCATGTTGTTCCTACCACAGCGGGTGTGACAGCTTGGCATTATTGCCTTCCAGGAGGGAAAGGCTCTGAACAGATTCTCAAGTACAGCTTCACTGCCCCAAACTATGCACAAACAGTGAATTTTTGAAGTGTGAATGACAAAACTCTCAGGCAGCAACAAAAGTTCCTACCAAAGATCTTAAGATATTGGCTAAAACTCTCATCTTTAATCAGCCACCAGGGAAATGTGAGTTTCCTGAACATGTCAGTTTCACATAAGATCTATTTATTTTGAAATTTAGAAAGCAGAATAACTTTTTTTTTTTTTTTTTTAAATTCAGGGGCCTGTTTTAATTCCACTCTGTAGTTACCAGATCCAGGCTCTCACCCTGCTCTGTATTTCATTATTGTGGTTACCACAAAGCACTAGCTAGAAGCAATCTTTCATACAAAGGAAATACAAGGTCCACAGTTAACAGCTGAGTAAAGAAATGGCTGAGGATATGCCCTGCCCTTGTCCTTTTCTTGCAGAGCCAGCACCAGTCAAGTCCTGAGTTTTTGACAAATAAAATGGGAATATATGAAAAGGAAATGAAGCATTTAAAGTATTGACACATTTATGAACTATTTAACACTTGTCAAACTTTCTATAAAGAGCAGCTCTTAAAATACTGGTGACAGAGCACATACACCCATTCCATCTTGCAAAGACACTGAATGGAGATGCTAAACCAGTCTTCCCTGAAACCCCCAGAGGGGCAAAAATACTGGTGACAGAGCACATACACCCATTCCATCTTGCAAAGACACTGAATGGAGATGCTAAACCAGTCTTCCCTGAAACCCCCAGAGGGGCAGCTTTGCAGTCAGAGCCCCAAGCTCATTCTGGGTGTTTGGCAGCTCAAGGTGAGCAGGGAAATCCCAAAGGAAGCACACCAGTGATTTGTCATTAACACCCACATGGATTGAAAGGAACAAAGACTGGCCATGGCATCACACATGAATAAAGGATGTGCTTTATGTTTCCACCTCATCCCACAGGCCAGGTGGCCAGCCCCAGCATCCAGCAAGCCCTGGGGTGTTGCACAGCCCAGCTGGGCAGCACCACCTGCCTCCCACCCACACAGGCAGCCTCAGGTCTCGATTCAGCTTCTAGCAACTATTGAAAAATTAATCTCAATTAATCCCCAACATCCCTTTTCTTCATTCCCTTATTTGGCTGTTGTTATAAAGGCTCCAAAAGTCACGTAGCACAGCATCTCTGCTATCACATGGGATGGAGAAGGCAAATCCTGAGGAAGCCAGACAACAACACAACTCCTGCTGAGAGCACCTGGAACTGTTCAGATCCTTCCCTAAACAACTCACCACGTGGACTCTGCACTCAAGGGCTGGATTCCTCCAGAAGACCAGATTTATTGTGGTTTTTTTAAAATTTATTTTCTCTTTAAATATCTTCTCAAGGAAACCACAGACCCTCTCCATGCCCACTGACCAGCTACTCCCAGCCACCACCATTTCCAAGAGCTGCCTAACCCAGGCCCACACCATGATCTACAGGGCTTATAAATCATGGTCTTAAACAAGTCATCTTCAACTATATGCAAACAAACAAAAAAAAAAGAAATAATGAAGAGAGCACTTGCCGCAACACCGTGCATACTCAGTTACAAATACATACTTACTCCTGTTTTTTATTATTTAGGGGTTATTATTTTTTAAAAGTTTTCACTGATTATCTAACTGCTGCAACCCCAAGGGACTGGAAGAAGTTTTTGTATTTGAGATTTCTCCACCACTCCAAAACATCAGAAACATTCAAATGTGCATCTGTTCTTTCTGGCTTAAAACAGTGATTACTCAATTAGTGGCTAATTACACTTCAGGGTGTTTAAAACAGGATATTCCACAGAGGTTCTACTCAAGCAAGTGTCTTTCTTTCAACCATGGTAAGACAAATGAAGATTCACTAAGTCATCTGCTCTGTTGTTTTTGCCTCAGTCCTCTAAAGCACATACAGATACACCACAGCTGTGGAGCCAAACAGGGTTCTGGACACAAAGTGGGGCTCACAGGACTTCCAGAACTGGCTCCAGGAGCACAACCTGAAGATTTCATACTGCTCAAAAAGTCATAGACAAAAAAGTAAAAAAAAAAAATTATTCTACATAAGCAAAGTTAGCTGTCCCTGCAGAACAGTCATGTGGGAAGAGCTTTCATATATCCTGAAGAATTCAGTATTACCAAGCCTGACATCTCAAGTTTTTATTAACAGTGTTCACTCCCTGCACTCAGGAGAATCACCCAATTTGTAATAAGGCCATCCTTCACACTCTGAATATTCAGCAGCACATCTGATGTCATAACCCTGAGTATGTGGCAGTAAGGAAAAAGCAAGTATCATCTATTCCACAGGGAGCTACCAGCTGAGAGGCACTGCCCAAAAAGAGACTTTCATGCTGCCTTAACATAGTGCTAAAATTATTCCTTATCCTGCTAATCATAGTGCAATGTGGGAGCATTGGAAAATGCAACATTATTGTCTGGGTGCTGCCCTATGTACAGGGAATACATTCACCTTTAAACATACCAAACATTTACATCCTTTAAACATACCAAAAACCCTATCACAGGGGGAAAAAAAAAAGACACTAAGTTTTGTGAAACAAGGGGGTGTGTAATTTCCAAAAACACTGCACACAAAATAAGCCTGTCTACTGTAATAACCTCAGAGCACAAAACCAGAACTGTCACAAATCCAAATCTTAGTATATTTGCAGGCTGATTACAACAGATCTTCTGCAATAGATCACTATGAAGTTCCACAACTGCATGGTAAGAGCAGCTTTGCCAAAAGAAAAAAAAAAATACATCACCACCACAGTCAGGTGCTTTCCTGTGTTTGAAGCATGTACTTAGTTCAGCAGTAAAAATATTTTACAATAAAGTAGGATCAGAAGCTTCAGTTTGAAAAGAATATCAAGAATTTTCAGGCCAAACTGAAAGAGTGTATACAAATAAACATGGGCTTTGGCAGTCAATACTGCAGCTATAGCAAATAAAAGGAGACAATCTTATGCTAGAAATTCTAAATCAATTCTATGAAAGACTGCTGATGAGTACCAAACAAGTCCCACTGGCACAAACACGTTAAATTACTGGGAATACAGAACCATGAGGTTTCAAGTTGACTTCATTTAAATACACTGCCTGAACACCACTTTGAGCAGGAACAAAATTATAAATAAATGCGGTCATAATTATATTTGTAATGGAAATCTTTCATGTACTAAGCCACAATAAAGCATTCTTCTCAAATAAAAGGAGTAGCTAGCTTTATTCCTCTGTTAATTGCCACATGGACCAATTTCTTGCCACACAGCATGTTGGCTATAAATCTCAACAAGCAGCTTTAAATTGCTGTTATTATTGCTCATCAAGACCAAATAACCCTGGATGGTGCTCAGGGAAGCTTCTGTAACATCTATCTCAAACAACTATTAATCCATCATTTCCATGGGGATGGAACTTCAAGCAAGAGCCACCCACTCCTCCACTGCTTAAACAGAGGGGGAGTCACAGAAAAGATGCAAAGAGGCTGCAAGATGGGACTGATAAATAACAGAAGAGAGAAATCCTCCTGGACTTCCAAGAAATGCATGACTCATTCTGAGATACTGAGCTCCTAGAATACAGAGAGCAGCCACGTCTGCAAGCCCTCACTCCCCAGTACTCCAGTGCATTCCCAGAGCTGCAGGTCAGAGTGAGATCAAGCCCTCACTCCCCAGTGCTCCAGTGCATTCCCAGAGCTGCAGGTCAGAGTGAGATCAAGCCCTCACTCCCCAGTGCTCCAGTGCATTCCCAGAGCTGCAGGTCAGAGTGAGATCAAGCCCTCACTCCCCAGTGCTCCAGTGCATTCCCAGAGCTGCAGGTCATGTTTCTGGAGAGAGGACAGAACAGGTATTCCATAAAGCAAAGCAGTGCTCATCCACGTGTTTGTGCATCTTCTTACCTTGGATGCACTGGAGGGTTCCATCCTCAGCCCTTATTGTAAAGGTTTCACCTGGATTAACTTGAACCAAAAAGACCTGTAGAAAGAAAAATAAACATTTGTTTCACTGCGATATCCAAAAATTAAAATCTCCCCGAAACAGTAAGTATGCTATCCCTTTTCTGAAAGGGGTGGGGAAGCAGGGAGGGCACAGACTGGCATCTTACACCTGTGGGTGCCAGACTGCAGGAGCAGGCAGAGATCTAAAACCCACCTACATTTTAAGAGCTGAAATGAAGATGTAACTGAATTGCACATAGGTGAGAATTACGGCTTTGAGTTCCACACCAAAATCTTGATGGGGTGTTTAACTTGGCCAAATGCTGGTAGCTAAGGACATAAATCTTCAGACCACTGGCACATGAGAACAGAGAGTAAAACTCCAACACGCAGCACCAACCCATAACAGGATTTCAAGTTCACAGGAATAAAAGTTTTTTGCTCTGGGGAGTTAATCCGTTATGTTTTCAAAAATTTAGATTTCAGTCTTGCACATAAGAGATTTCAGTTAAGCAAAACCTGGAGGCACACACACAGTTAACAGTTGCACACAGAAGCAGTAATAAACTATTAGTTAACAAATATCATATTTTTAAAATAATAAAACTACCATCCCAGTCTCCCATTGCTGAATCCTGCAGATGATGGGATAACACAAGGACCAGGAAGCACCAAAATATGTCCAGTTCATGGTATGTTGTATCATCTTTACAAATTTTCAGGTATCTGAAACAATGGGTTTAAAACCTGTGATTTAGAATCCTTCCTTAAATGGGCAGTGTCACTAAGGACTAGAGACCATTTATCCCACCTTGCTGCTCATGAAACTTTCACTAAAATACTTTAAACACACTTCTGCTAACTGCTTTGACAGAAGTTCAGTCAAGATATAAATTAAATTTTCAATTTGCACCAAAATTAATCTATATTTTTTTGTGAGAGCTCTCTCTAAATTTAGGCCTGGTCTTTATATTCTGGGACATCTGCATGCAGAATTCAATCATTCAATCTGCAAAGAGAGAATCCGAATTCATGTTGTGTTTCTGACTTCCTTAAGCCAAATGCATAAGATAATTATTACCTAGATGACCTTTTGAATTACAGTAATCCTACAGAAACCCATTATTCCACCAACATTTTTAAAGCTCAAGCTGGAAATCAGAAAATGACATATGAAAGCCATTATGTTGTCTGGAACAATCATTTCTCAGGGAGCACTGATCAGGGTGGATCTGGTCCAGCACACAGAGCACAATAAATGGTTCAGGAAAGATAAAAGGCACAAAGCCATTCCATCCCTAATCTCCAAACAATCAACATTTAAGTGACAGCATTTAAGTGCTCTTCTGCTATGAATAGGCGTGAATTATCCACCACAGGACATGGGCAGCAGGTCAAAAGATGTGCAGAGCAAAGCAATGTCATCCAGCTTAATAAAAAAACCCAAAACAACCAATCAACAAGAAACCAGAACTCAAAGAGGCCAAGAATCATAGAACTATTTCATCATCTCATTTGCATTATGTGTCTAAACCAACAGCCCTACAGCTGGTTATTTACTAACAAATTGGATTAACATAAATCAGAAGCCCTTGCACGCCTTTACAACTTTGGAGAACTTGGTCCAGCTCCTCAAAATACAGACTCTAACTTTGATGCCCCATGCATGTAAAGCTCCATCCTTTCCCTAAAGCAGGACAGACAGATTCCTCTTCCCACCCAAGGCACGTGCCTACCCCAGAGTTATCAGAAGATTTACAAATTCCTGTCCCAGGAGTCCATCACCAGTACAAGTGTCCACATCAGCACACCCACAGTTGTCCCTCAGCAGTAATTCCTTGGGGTTCTCCATTAAAAAAGGTGACATTCCCAATCACAGCTGTCTTTTTTGATGGTCAAAATGAAGAAGCATCATCCTTGCCTAATCACATGGGGTTTAAAGACAAACAAATTGTTCCAGTAACAAATTTGTTTCCTGTAGAGCAGCAGCCACACAGTTTTGTCCCCCCATCACAAGCCTGTGGGCAGAGCCTGGGACTTATCTACAGTAGTTTCTATTAGAATGTTATAGATACGGAAATAACTCCTTACTGACAGATGCTCAAATCAGCCACCTCTGGAGCCCAAGAAAACATTTACAAGCTGTTGCTGGGGGAAGGCAGCAATATCAAGAGCAAACAGGAATAGCCAAGGTGTGACTGACGTGGGTCAACAGCAGAGCAAAGGCTGGGCACAAAGGGAGGACATGAAACCAAAGTGGCCTCAGACCTGGGAGCAGCAACCATCAGGCACGATCCTTCCAGAGGCTGCAACCCATCCCCAGCCCCTCCTTTCCCCAAACTGGAGTATTGGGGTGCTCCCCACAATCCATCCCACCACCCAGTCCCCCCATGGTGCACACAACCCCCCAGAGCTCACAACTGCACAGCACTGACCAAAGAGATGCAAAAATGAGGCCAAAGCACTAAAGCCAGCACATGTTGAGTATTACATATAGGGCACCTTCCAGCCAACACCCCTGACTTGTCCCAGTTGCCTGGAATAAATAATGTCAAGGCACACTGCAACTTCTTTTGTTTATACACACTAAGTATATAAAACTAATTCCATGATTTATTTTTTCCCCATGTCCTCATAAACAACAAAACCATATTCCACAGCCTGGAACACAGCTTCCCTCTTTCCTTCCACACAAGGGATCTTCAGGAGAAGCCTCGTTTCTAAAGCTTTTAATTAAAAAATCTGAGGAAAGCAATAAAAAAGTGTAAAGATAACATCTCTATTTTAATGAAAACAAACCCAGATGATCTTTAATTATGCTATGCCTCTTCCAATATTCATCATCCCAAATATGCATAATTATGAGATGGCAACAGAGGAGAAGAACTCGAAGGGTCACTTGGAGCCCTCACTGCTGGCTGGCAGCATCTCAGGGTGTGGTCTCATGTCCAAGGTCACCCCAGCCCACTTCCAGCCCTTGGCCTCCTCCCATCCAAAAAGCTGGAGCACATGACAGCTGGGAGCAGGGTGTCAGCAGCACAATCCCAAAGGATTTTTCTTCCCCTAAAGTACTTTTCTTTCCCCCTAAAGTACTCAGGTGTTGAACTCAGCAGTTTAATCCACTTGGTGCTGAAGCCCAGCCGTACCTCCTGCATCCTCAGAGAAAGCTTGTTATCTCCATAAAGCTCTTTTTACTTTTATTTTGCATTTAAGAATGCCATTCTACTTTACTGAAAGTCATGTTTGTTGAGTGATGAATGTTACTAAGTTGCATAGCTACTATAAATATTTATAATCCCACAGAGTATGTCCAGACTGAGTTTGCATGACAAGCCAAGCACGTGTCACTCGTGCTCCCACTATCCAACTCTCATGGCCAGGGGAAGCAGGGGGAGAGACTAAAGAAGTGCCCACAAAGGCAATGCAGGCATAAGCTCAGGTTCAGAAATAAACAAACTGACTCTGGGAAGCTTCAGATTGGATATTAGGAAGGAATTTCTTTACTATGAGGGTGGGGAGGCCCTGGCACAGAGAAGCTGTGGGTGCCCCTGGATCCCTGGAAGTATCCAAGGCCAGGTTGGACAGGGCTTGGAGCAGCCTGGGATGGTGGAAGGTGTCCCTGCCCATGGCAGAGGGTGGAAAGAGATGGGCTTTAATGTCCCTTCCAACCCAAACCACTCTATGATATAAAACTACAAATACTGTGGGGAAACACTCTCATATTAAGGCAGAAATGCCACCTGATAAGGACCAAGGGCATACACTATTTTCTCTTTTGTACACTACTGGTTTACTTAAGCAAGAGTTTGAGCCCACAGCAGAAAATTCACGCTCAAGGCAGGCCATCATCCCCCACGTGCTCTGTGGCCCCTCACAGCAGTGAGTGGGATGACGTTCACCTGAATCCATGTGATGCAATTCAGCCCCAGAGCTCACTTGAAGTATTTCCCCCTTATGAGAACATTCTCCTCACTAAGGTCAAAGAGCAGCTTGCAGGGCTTAGGCTTATTAAAACCTCACATTAAATATTTTCCTGTGTGGTGAATTTTCCCTTCCATGAGATATATCGTGCTTCATACAGCTGGGGAGCACAACATCATAAGCAACACCTGGGATCCAGCCACAGGTTCCTCACAAATACTTTAAACCACTAAAATTTATTGTAATTACGGTTTCTACGGCACATAACTTATGGAATGTATTGCATCTCTTGGGAAAAGAAAATAAACAACAAAATAATCACTTGTATCCATTCCATTATCTACTTTAAAAGACTGTGCCCCAATAAATTTCCAGGTGCATCCCACAGGAAGGACCAGGGAAGTCACACTGTTCTGTGTGCAATACTCAGGAACGCATCCCTCAGTCACACAGAGCAGGTAGGTTAAACATTTTCAGTATCTCTTCAGTAAGAAACATCAGGGAACATGCTACATCTTAAACAATAAAGCTGACTTTTAAAAATGAATACTTCAAAAATTGTGTCAGAAAAAAACATTTTTTTTTTTGGCTGGACAAAAATTAGAGGTATTAGTAGAGGCATGAAGCAATTCAATCAGTTAACCATGAGTGCTCTTTATAGCAAAACCCACAAATGGCAGATTATGAACCTCCTAATTTATCCAACCTAAAAACACACACACACACACCCCAAAGAAGCAGTAAAAATAAAATGAATTAATAAATCGAGAAACCACAAAGAAGTAACTAAATTTTGGCAGAAAGTTCATTCACTCAGCTCAGATGCTGTGGCCCAGTACAAAACCCAGCTAAAGTGCTTTCAGTTGTTTGCAAGGTGCACAGGAAAGCACCAAATCCTGTTCCTCATTCAGCTGTACTCTTGTCCCCCTCATTTAAAGCCTGTGACCCTAAAAGACAAGAACAAGCACACACACAGCACTATGTACAGTGCCTAAGCTTAAGCCAAGTACTGAAACCACAGGGTAGGTAAACACAGCTTTACAAAGAGCAGGCAAGCAGAAAACCTGCTGCACCTCTGCAGGTGCAATGAGGGAACCAAGCTGAAATAAAACTTCCCCAACTAATTAGCCCAACATTCTGTACAGATGTGCTGTAGCACAGCTAGCTGCCCCTCCAATTCATGCTTCAAGCTTTTTAGAGCTTGTAGTGGAGTACCTACAGGAAACCATTGAAATTCTTGGACCAAAAGGTTAATTATTGCTCCCTGAATCCCCTAAGGAGTTACAAGTGGATTAGAAGCAGAAACAGCTCTGGAAGCAACATGAAAGCATTAAACACAGTCAGCAGTAGTGGAAATAAAGTGTGGGAAACTAAAAAAAAAAAGAAGTCAGTGCTAGAAATGCCATTTTGGGTAGTCTAGAGGAGAGGGATTACTGTCAAGCAGGCAGAGACATTTCTTGCCCTGCCTTGTGCAGCTCTGCAGCCCTTACTCTCAGGAAGATAAAGAAAGGGAACGTTCCCATGCAATTGCCTTACACTGCAGGCCTGTTCACTGGCAGATTTGCCTTTTGCATCACTCTCCAGCTGGCTGCTGGCAAGGCCAAGGTGTTTCACCAGCTCCAGTCTGTTTTATTCTATGTGTGTAAGAACGGGTCTTTTGAGGAAAGGCTTTTCCCTGGAGCTCAGCATTTCCAGGCACAGCTCCTAATGCAGCTCTGTGGTGCTGGCACAGCTGAGGCTCCACAAATCCAGTAACACATCAGGGTGAGCAACAGTGTGCCCAGAGCAGCCCACCAGAACCTCCATTCTGTCAGCCCCAAAGCACGAGGCACTGAGCTGCCTGCTGGCCACACTGCAGCCTGGAAAACTCCACACTCCTCCTCCTCCACCAGCTCTGCTACGATGCCTTCTCACCACCAGCTTCTAATGGAGACTGTAATTACACCCTGTAAATGTGTGTCCTCCTAAAGCTAGAACCTATTTATGGAGTCATGTAAACCATCTTTCTTAAGGAAATCATTCCTGTGTGAATCTATCCTGAAGCCTCTTCCCACCTTACAAGAAGCTAAAATAAATCTCTTTCAATAAACACTTAACACTTGTTTCCACGTTACAACAAACCATGTTAAGAGCAATTAACGTAGTTCATTTGCAAAGATCAAACAAAGCATTTATCCCAATTTCATTCCATTTTTAGAACTGTACTTTTAAAAAGAAAGGACATCACCTAAGCTTCAGGAATAGGATGAAAGCAACCAAGCATAGAGGTAGTTAAGCTTTTCAACAGAGAAGGGCACATCCAGACTAGAATCCAAAAAAGTCTCATGGAAAACTGGTATTTCAGCTACAGGTACTTCAAGAAATAAGGAAATGAGATCCAAAAGCATCATCCAGCAAGCACACAGAAGAGGGACCTGGCCCAGAACTGTTCTACTGAGTCGTGCTTGCATAACACAGCAAAATCAAGAAGCAATGTGCTTCCAGTGCACCTGCAACTCTTCTTAATGCAAAACATTAGCTGAGAAACTACTTTAAAGGCAAAAGAGGCATCTGCCAAGCCAGGCTGCTGAATCAAAGATGGGGAAATGGAAAGACTGGGCTTAGAGCACCATCTCAAAGGAGGGCTCAGAAGATTTCACTTACTCTTTCTGTAATACAGAAGGACACACTGACAGGACAGTGTGACCTGGTAAGTGGTTTCCAGCAAGGAAGAAAGTGTGTACTTAAAGAACAATTGTCCTTTCCAGTATGAATAAGATTGTTCATTCATCCAAGTGTACTAATATTGGATTTGGTAAATACAGCCACTGAAAGCATTCCTTTCTGTTTTTTCAAATCAAAGCACACTTTGCAAAAATGACTTCACAAAACCAAACTAATCACAACAATGAAAATCTACATCATAATGAGATTTCAGATAACTAAAAATACTTAGAAGCTCAGCAGGAAAGCAGAATTTTTTCTTCCTCTTGTGGTTGGTCTAACTCAAAACACAGCTTGGAAGGAGGAACAAATGATCCAGGGAACAAGAAGTGACAGAATGACCTCTTATATTGACTCAAGAAGGACAGCTTGCTTCTACCTTTGTTACAGTACTTTGCTGGAATTTCTCATGTTAAGGGGAGAACCAAATTGAGCAACACAAAAATATTTCCAGGGTAGACAGATGTTCTCCAAAGAGACTCCTTGACCCCAAAAGACATATTTGGGAACCTACCACCACCCAGCCTGAACCTCCAGGCCGTGACATGACAGCATCGCTGTGGTCTCATGATCATTCCACCAACTTCTGATCAAGCTTATTAGAGAGTATCTCCCAGAAAAAAAAAATAAAAGCAACTGTAAAGTTCCCTTTGTACACAAACCCACTTAAAATTCACACCTGCTTCTTATAATGAAGCACAGGGTAGTACACAGGCCTGCTGGGAAAGGTATAGTGAGGTAAAAAAAGAATAGCCGACATCACTGCTATTCTCCATTTCTTTTCTTACTTCTATTTTTTTCTCATCTCAGCATTTTTAAAATCTTAAAATCTCACCACAAATGCTAGTAAGATGTCTGGACAAGAGTGAGCACAAGTAAATCATAAGACTAACTTCCTGCAAAGCCCTCAGATATGCAGCATTTATAGCCACTGTTTCAATTCCACTATTTTCACTTCAATGAACACACATGCAAACAAACCCATTCAATTTAATGGTACACTTTAATCATTGTTTTTAAAGTCTTTTCAGCATAAAGGCAGATTTCTACATCCCAGGAAACACTCTGCACTCCCTAGCGATACGGAAAACCATCTTCCCCATCTGGAAAATACCTTGTTGACCCAGAAAGAGTTTATTTGAGCCAGCCAGTTTCTGACCTGCTGTGATCCATCGCCATTCACGATGTGAGGCATCATGGCCACCTCCCCGTTCAGCAACGGCGGCAGCTCCAGCGGGATTTGGTCGGTCATCATCATTGTGACGTACATTCATGGAGAACTTTCCTCAACGAACTTCCTGCAAGAGAAAGCAGCAGTTAAAGAGCCTGCAGAAACCCTGCTGGACTTCAGACGGTCGTTCTGCCATTCAGGAACTTCAGCAGGAGCCCTGCTTTTGTAACAGGAGGTGTACGGGAGCTCAAGGCTCTGAACGGAGGATTTAACTGTTAGATCAAGAGCATGGAAAGTCAAGTTTCCATGCAAGAATTCCAAAAGCCAACTAGCCAGACTTCCACTCTTTCCCACAATTATAAACCTCAGCCTTCACTGCTGAAATAGGCAGGTTCTGAGACACTTAGAGTTTTGCTCTTAAATCACCATCCTGCTTGCTGTCACATCTCTTGGAACTGCGTCACCAGCACGGTTAAGATGTTACAGCAATTTCACTCAACAGCCACACTTCAAAGCCAAACACCTTTATTTTCTTTCTAGGGCCCTGTAAACAGTGTGAACTGCCACTACAAAACAAAGACCAGACACCTGACTTCCACTTAATCACAACCCAAAAGATTAAGGCTTCTGCTGGAGCAGGAGGGACAGCACATCCTCAGTGTTCTGAACACCCCGTTCGAGGAAGGGCAACAGGGAATGATGACATCACATAAGGATTTGTGAAAAATCACACATCACTTCCAGCACACCCTCCCCCTTTCACAGCTAACTGATGTGATACGTGAGCATCAGTAAAACCATGAGAAGCTGCCTTGTAAAAACAAGTCTTAATTCAGTGTTAAGGGTATCATCATGCTGGTTTATGGGGCAATAATACAGCTCTAGTGAATAAAACGGATGATCTCATCACATAGCTTATCTAGACTTCTGCACAACAACTCCTAAAGCAAAGCTACCTCACACGTCCAGTGGTGAACAGCCTCCTTAGTACACCTCCTGCCAGAGAATCCCAATGTCATCCTGAATAATTGCACATACATCCCAAACTCAAGTTGGAAAAAAAATATGCTGTGACATAGGTGACAGCATAGGTGATCAGCTGGCACAAGATGATGAGAGTACTCCAGAGTACAGAAAGGGGAATTTTTGGCAAAGAGCATGGGACACAACTAGAGAGGCATAAACCAGGAGTTTAACTCAGCTGCTTCAGAGGGGATGAAGGACTGAGCCAGCCTCACCAGGGTTGGAGCATCCCATTCCATGGATGCTGCATATCTTATATCCCCTTGGCCCCAAATACTGTTGGACTTCAATTTTTTTTATTTTTTTTTTTTTAGTTCAACAACTAAATTATTAGTTTAGTTGAAATACACTGTCTTAATTTTCATCAACCTCTTCCAGAGCTCACTGCAATTCCATCACCTGCACAGCCTCATGATCAGAAACATCAGCCTGACCAAGAGCTGCTTCTCCAGCTCCTGAGGAAAAGCACTTGTGTGATTTAGAAGTGATGGCAGTGCCCACACAGACTGAATCACATGTATCTTATCTCTTCACTGTCATCAAACGGGCCCCTTCACATCTAAGCAGAACCAGAAGACTGAAAGTACATTTGTTTTCCAGAAGATGTGCAAACCTGGCAATGTGACCTCCAGACACACAGCTCAAGACCAGCATTTTAATTTAACTCAGTACCAAATTTAGCACAACTCTCACAGCTCTTTCCACTGTTCTCATCTGTGAGAAAACACCACTTTTCTAATCATCACTTCACCAAGACATAAACAGAGGAAATGTATTTTCATCCACCTTTAAATTAAATCCATCCTTTTATCCAAGACTCAATTACAGGACAGAAGTTCTCCAGAAGCCTGAGACACAGTTGTTGTTAGGATGGTACATCCTAAACCTTTTGCTTCTCATTACTTCACAGTTTCAGGTTTTAATTTTGAGAAACATCTGAGTGCAACAACAATATTCACAGGTGTTGGGATTTAGGGGTGGAGGAGGAGGAGTGGGGCAGTGTGACTTCACTTTTTGGGGGTTCTGTTTGTTTACCAAGGAAGAAGAGAGTATGTGAGGTTTTGAGCCATTTCTTAACTGCTTGGGATTAAGAAAAGGACTGAAAGAGCCCAATAATGAACACCAGAGAGCACATGAATGAACAGCTTTCAGGAAACAGGCTGATTTAGTCAATAGTCAGCTGTACCTCCAACTACTCTGGCTATACATGCAGTTACTTATGCATCTATAGTTGTTGTGTGTGCAAATGTATATATTCACATTTAAAGTTCATTTGTAAAGGACAAAACATTCAGAGAAACTATTTTAAACCCATATAAAACAAAACCCCAAGCCCCAAAAAAATGACACGTTCATTTAGTCTGAATCCAAAAGCCAAGCTTTAACAGTTTAAACATCACACTGATACTATTTTCTTGAGGAAAAAAGCCCATACTGTAGCTTGAAGCAACATATTTTCCTAGTAATATTTCCATTTCAGGCACAACAACGGATACGTTGACATTTATTTGCTACGTGTCATTGTTTAAAGTGTTGCAGCTACATTCCTTTTGCTTTATTAATGGTTTGTCACTACAGCCCTGTCTACACTTGCCTCACTTGAAAGGAGAAAACAAAAAAAATAAGAAAACATAAATACAAAGGGCTTCCTCTATTTGTCAGGTCTGGTACGACCCCACCAGAGATGATACCAGCAGCAGTACTGGCTACAAGGCACAGCCACTGGCAGGAGAGGCAGTGTTTTGGCAGTGTTTCACAAAGATGTACTCCAGGAAGAGTGAAGACATCTACCATGAATGAGACTGGCAGACTTCACTGCAAAGCTAAACCCTTTGGAAACACGGGCCTCACACACTTTTGGAGCTTATTTATTCACCCATCCTACTGAAAACAGATTTATTAGCTGTGCTTTCACATCCCTCCTATAGCCCAGTGTTCCTCCTCCCTCAGGGGATGCAAAGCTGATTAATACAAAGAAAGTGAGGTCTGAACATAGTCGGGTTTTTTTTCTGCAAATTGGGAACATCGATAGAAGAAAACACCAGACACAACTCAAAGAGCCAGGTCACATTCCAGGATATGAGAATTCTTCCTTAGCTAAAATATGAACTGCCAAATACTAACCCACAGCCCTTTTTTTCAGGTACTAACTCAAATTTGGGGTTTTGTCTAGAAAGCTGACTATATTTAAATTTTGAAAAGATATTTCCTGTGCGTCTACATTCCCTAGGTTTGGCTGGGACAGGTCACAACAACGCCAACAAGGAGTGAGAGGCTGTATCTCCCTGTCTAGCTTCCTCCAGGAATATGGAAATCACAACTTTCCACTTTGCTGTAGAGCAAGGAAGAAACAACCATCCAAGTCTGATGTCTCTGTCCCCAAACAAAACCTCCAAATCTTTTGATGTCTGCAAGTTTCTGTTGCAAACTTGATTTTCGATTCAGTACTTCAGCCTTCTACTGATCCCTGAGATGACTCCATTTCCTTAAATTAATTCAATATGTGAATTAGTAATACATAAATTAGTTGCACATGGCACTAGAGAGAAAATTAAAACACAGAAGAATGAAGTGTAGCTATCTAAAACCCAGTGTCCATGTATGGTCAAACAACATGACCCAACAGGTTACGTCAGTTTTCCTGAAATTCCAAAAGCAGTGTGAACCACATCAAGATACCCAATTCTACTTTTCCTAGAAGGTTTCACCCATGCTTATTTATAGGGCTGGAAGCCAAGAACATTTTTCTTTCTGTGATTTTCTTCCTACCTTCTGTATTTCACAAAGCCAAAGAACCTCTTCCAGCTATGGCAGATGAATGCAGAGATCCTGGCAGAAGCAAGAGGAGTTCTGAATATTGAGTCCTGTGACTGCTCCTTGCAAAGACTTGATTTTTATTTCCTTGCAGCAGACCATTAAAAGCTCCTGAACAAAGTGTTCTGCTTTTTTATCACAATCATCTGGAATTACAGAAGTTGTACTACAGCAAGGACAGAGAGTTTTCAATACCAAGTAGAGCCACATACCCGGGTTTATTTAATACACAACTAAAATTCAGTGCTAAACACACATTTCACTCCTGCAGTGCATATTTAGGGGTATTCTGCCTGAATAGAAGGGAACACACTGAAAAAGAGTAAGAAGCTACCCCGCCTTCAGTCCTAGCCTTGATTAAAAAAAATAATGGAAATGCACACAGCATAAACTTAAAATGGAAAAATTCTCTCTTCCCAGCCTAAAAAACCCCAAACAAACAACAAGAACAAAACAAAAAAACGAAAACCAAAAAAACCAAACACAAAAAACCCCTACTAAAACAAATAAACCCAAAAAACAAAAAACAACCCAAATCACCAAAACAAACAAACAAAAAAACCAACCACAACACCCTTACGACTTCCCCATGACAAAGTTCACACACAAATGGCACACACACAGGGTTACACAGTCCAACAGACTCCTTTCTACCCCTCCTTTAATACATGTACTGTAGGAACCCCTCTTCTACCACGCTGCATGGGCTGGGCGAGCTTCTCTTGCACAGAGGCTGTTGCACTGGCCAGAGAAATAATCCAGCCCAGCAGGAGCTTCCTCAGTACTCTACAACCATGGGCCAAGCCAGTTCTGGTGTTATCAAAAGCCAAAGCCTGTCGATAACTGCCCTGCTGACCAGCAGTCACAAGGCAACTCTTTCTGCCCCCAGCCAGATATTTTCTCTGGCAGAAGAGGTTCTGCAGTGAGGATGTCCAGAAATTGGCAGTTCTCCAACCCAAAAAGAAAAGGATTTATGATATCTGATCTGCATCCTCCAAACCACATCCTGACAGCATGGCCAGCCCAAAACCTCCAGCATGGCCTGCAGAGCTCATGTGAACACAGGAGGGTTCCCCATCCACTGCACCAACCCTCAAACACTTGTGTTGTTATAACCAGGACAAGAGGAAGGAGGAATTGCTTAAAAGGGCTTGGTCATGGTTAAAAAATATGTATGGAATCATTGGTTCATGTCAGAGGCAGTCCCACCTGGCACACTGAGAGGTCAAACACATCTTTAGAAACACATGGCCTGAGAACAGGGACGGCTCAAATATTTCTGGATAAAAACTCACTCTGGAAAAGATACACAGTATAACATAATAAGAATTTAAAAAAAAAAATCAGTATTTACAGAAGCTATTACCTGCAGCATATCTTATTCTTCTTCCATAAAGAGAAATTGTCCTGAAATTATTTGTTACTTTCCAGGATGTTATATATGCAAGTGAAGAACCCTATCAAAGTCTGGCATGTCAAATCATGTTACTGCTGGTTATTATAGTTGAAGAAATGAGTGGTTGTCCAGAGTAATTTTGAATAACCTTTTGAATAAGAAAGAAAAATAGCTAGGAAAAAAATTGCTAGTATGTACAAGGAGAATATGTACACATAGTCTTATTTGTACACACATATTCTGAGACACTAAGAATTTAATATGGATCTACAACCCACTAGGAAGGCTCTGAATGAGGAGTGCTCCTTCTGCACATTCCTGCTGATGCTGGAATTCATGTGCAAGAGATGAGAGACTTACACACTGCCCCATTTGCCTACTGTATTTTGTACAGCACACGTTGAAATTCAGGATTAATTAAAACATACATAACACAATTATATTTTTCACTAAAAAGCAGAGTGGTAAATATAGCTGCTTTCAAGAGACTCCTGCCATGGCTTGCCACTCCAATTCAAAGAGGAGTGGTAATAATTGTTCATGTAGAAAAGCCTCTTGAGACATGAGCAGTACCTGGAGGTATGTGCACAGATGGTTGGTCAAGGCACAAACAGTCTGGAATTTGTCTTGTCTGATGTGCCTTCATTAGTTTAGTTAAATCACATCCGTCTGAAGCGCCACTGAAACCTGAACACATTCTTTCTCTGTTTAATTACAAACACGGTAGATTAATTTGGAAGCATCCAAACAGCCGGGCTTTTTCATAACAATTTTGAAGAAATACATGCAATTCTAAAAATCTGTTATGACAAAAGAAAACAGATTAGAGGGAATACATACACACAATCCACTGGCATTTTATGAAGAGGTAGTGAAATGCCAGCTGCTTGCTCTCTGTGCCAGTTCACAGAAAAGGCCACAGTAGCTGGATCTTATCTCCAGCAAGCTGAAAAGCATAAACATCCTCTCAAAACGTAACCACTGTCATTAATCAGTGGGTTTATTCCCCTCTAGTTTATTTTAAACAACAACACATTTCAATGTGCATGGTACATTCCATCTCTGAAGATGGAATTATCAGCAGTGTTCAATTCTATGCAGGATCAAGGAAAGTTAACATTGTTTTTTCCCCACACTGGTTAGATTCCCAAGGCACCAATCCAGAGGGTAATGATATGAAGATTTTCAGTAGTTTGCAATTATTTAGACCTAAAATTTGACCTCAAATTTTCCAGGCTTGAAACTCCGTTATCTTAAAAGAGCAACAAATTTGTGCTGTAACCAGCTGCACACCCCTCATAGGAAATGTTTGTCATTCAGGAACAGAAAAACTATTAAAAATTGGTTCCTAGCTTAACCTTAGGAAGAAATGGAATAACCAAGTGACTTCAAACATGTACCAGAAATGAGCAGCAGGAATGGGGATATCAGGTCAAACTGCATCATGCAGGAGTGTCTTATTTCACAAGGCAAGTACAACTATCAGCAGATAATAGCTCTGATGAAATAACTGGAATACAGCAACCTGGCACACAAAGGAGTCTTTTACCAAAGGAAAACCTCACCCCACTGGGGGGTTTTTCCCCTTGGTTTTCCAGGGGGAAATCTTGTGAAAATTCATGTAGGAAAGGCAAGCTTGCCCTCCTCCCAGCACCACCCATGCCTGGAGAGTGCAGTGCCTGAAGGCCATCACATTCATGTGCAAACCTAGTGTAACTAGATTTAAGGGAATAAAATACACCATGGGTGAAACAGACCTTCAAAATTTTTATTAGGCTTATATTAGCTATGGCTGAGCAGAAAGCCACAGGCAGACAAGCTAATCCAATGGTTCCACAGCATTCTCACTTCTGCAAATAATATTACAGCAGCAAATTCATCTGCTGCTCAAAAATCAATTCCAAAACATGCAAACACACCACAGCTACAGCCTGCACTGCTGGGAGAAGAGCAAGCTGCAGAGACAACTTGTATACAACTCACTCTCACCATGTGGGTTTTTCTGTGCTTCTTCCATCTGAAAATTAAGTTAGTCGTTTTTGCTATTTATATTCCTTTCCTTCTTTGTTCTCACACCTTTCTTTCCTCACCTTCCTCCGTATTAATCACAACAGATAAAGCGACTCATGAGGGATGTAGCTGCAAAAATAGAGACGTTTTCAAGCACACAATTCTCACACTATTTCACAGTAATTCTTCTAAGCAGCCATAGGCTGAATTTAACTCTTCTTGCACAACAGTGGCCAATTACTTTTTTCCCAATATTTTTGGTGTTGCTGTTTTTGGCACAACTTGGCTTTGAAATAGCAACTACTTCAAACTTTTTTCTCTTTTCAAGGGAAATTACTTTATGCACTTCCAAAAATACAAGCAGCAATTAACATTTCAAACCAATTTGTTGCTGCTTGTCCACCCTCAGAGACATTTGACTTAAGAGAGTTCTGGGTGCTGTTTAATTGCCAGCTGTACAACACACTCTCCCAACTGCACTCAGCATCTCTGTGCTTTTCTAGAAGATCACAAGTCAGGAGTAGACATAGATCATACAATCAGAAAGAAATTATTCCCTGTCAGGGTGGTGAGGCCCTGGCACAGGTTGCCCAATCCCTGGAAATGTCCAAGGCCAGGCTGGACAGGGCTTGGAACAACCTGGGATAGCGGAAGGCGTCCCTGCCCATGGCAAGGGGTGGAATGGGAAGCTTTAAGATTCCTTCCAGCCCAAACCACTCTTGTGATTCTCTGATGACATCTGCCTCTCCACAGGTCAGCAGGAAAGCACAGAGCTCTTCCAGCTGTGGTGCCCCTTTGCCAGGGCAAGGAGAGGAGGATGACAGTGGCCCAACAGCCCTTCCTCCACCCAGGGCACAAATTGGTCCCCTAAGTGCAGAGAGCCAATCTACACAACAGAGACAAAATGCACACTTCCTAACTAAATGATCACCCTTTTCAGATTCCTTGTACTCTGCGTTGCTTCTGACAAAAGCAATTTACAAGTAAAATTCACACGCTGTAGCAAGATCCTCAGTAAGTTTAAACACATTTGGAATAACCTGCTATTTGCTTGAAGCAATTTGTGTGAGGAGGAGAAACTCCCTTCAGTCCAGACCTACACCTATCTACAAACTGCACCCTGATCCTGCAAACATTTGCACTAGAGTACATCTTTACACTCTCGTAATACTTTTATTAAGTACTGAACTCCCCCAGATCAGGGCTGCAAGCCCAGGAACGTGCCCAGGGACACGGGCAGAACCTCCATGCAAAGAGACATTCTTGCACAAAGGTGAAAGTCAGATAAAGCACAGGTATGCTTCATCTATTTGCTTTCTTCCTCCATTTAATAGCCGAAGTATTAATCATGGTTACAGGTTGATAACCACAGCATTTGTCGATAAATACCCTCCCCTTCCACTCTGCTCTCCCAAATAATAATCTCTCTGCAATAATACCACAAAGACCTTGGTTATCTCTCCTGGAGTTCCCGTGCAATGGGGAATCTACTGGAATCAATGGGGTGGGGATTATTTTTTTTTTACCCCTAATTAAACTACGAGGCAGGAAAAAAAAAAAAAAAAAAAAAAAA
>VYZP01000033.1:135225-162984 GCA_013400635.1 Hypocryptadius cinnamomeus
AAAAAAAAAAAGGCTATCTACCATATCAATCTGCAGCTCTTGAAAAGCCTGCATACCAAATCCCATTCCCAACAAGGTCTCAGCACACCTTTGTGCAACACAAACTCGGCTGCTGTCGCCATTCCCCGCTAACCTGACTCCGGGCTGACAAAGTGGCTCATTGTGTTATTGTGGGAAAGAGCTCCGCAGAGATCTCCCATTCCACCCCGGGATTCAGGAGCAGGCATTCACAGGGGCAGCACCTCTGCAGGGCTGCCCGAGAGGTTTCTCGTGGAGGAGGAAAGCTGAGCCCGTCATTATCATCGTGCTCACAAAATCCAGGTGCTTAAACCACATTAGTAACAAGAAAACCAACCCCAGACCCACCACCCAAACCTCATCACTCCATAACTTTCCAGCATCAGGAGAAAAAGTTTTATTACACCATCCCTCACTTTCACACAGCTCTAAGTACATTTTTCACAATTTCTTTACTTTTCTGAACTGCTTCATGGAAATGAAGACAATATGCTACCTATGAAGGCTTCTGCTAATTGGAGATTGTTTAATGTAAATTCCTGTCTAAGACCTGAAACTCACCAGCAAAAACGAAACCACGCACACAAAGTCAAGCCATTGTTCCATTTCTGATTGAATAATCTTGGTATCCAGGACCTTACAGGAAAGAAGCCTCTCCCACTGCAGGTATCAGATTTTTATCTCCAATGATAATAAACCATCAATGAATGAAAAACCCCAAAATCTCTAAATGCAGAGTACTGGGGGGAGTGGGGGTTGCTTTCTTTAGGGTGGGAAGACAAAGGGTCTCTAGACAGAAAATGCTGTGCTGAATGTGCCACCTGCTGCAGCTATAAAGCTCAGGTTATTGATTAAATGGTTTAAAACAGAAAACCTTTGGAGTTTGCTACCTGTCTGAAGTGGGGCACAGTTTGTTACACAGACTGAAAGAGAAACAAAGTTCTGTTTATACAGTGAGGACAATCCAGTGGGGTCACTCAGCACTCAGGTAGTCTGTTATCCACTTTAATTCTGAATCCTCACCCTTCTAAGCTCATTCCCATACTCTGCCAAATCATTCATGCAATGGAAAGATGAAAATTATTCACCATAAATTGTATTGGTCTTTGATAATAATAAATACAGTTCAGTACTGAACAGCTTGTCTTATGAACTGGGAAACCAACAGCACTTAAAACTACACCAAACCCAGAAGTGTTGGTTAAAAGGCAGGCTCAAGGCATGGTGCCAGCAGCACAGATGCTCTTCCCACCCTGGGTGAAGTCAAAAGAGAGCAGCCCCAATCCTACCAGTTACAGGAGTTATTCATTAATAAGTTACAAGTCTTTGTTAATTAAAGTTTTCTAATATTTCACCTGTTGACTTTGATACTACAGCTTTCAGGTATGAGCAGTATTATTAAGGGGCTTCAAAGAAAGCTGTGGAAAGTCAAGATATATATACATACAAGCCAATAACAAGAACCAGGGTGAGCTAAAAAATAAAGGAAAATAAATTCCTGCAAACCGAACTTTTTTTAATACCAAGTTGGTATTTAATCAAAAAGGGACAGTCATGCTTCTTTTTATTTCCCTATTGATACAAGCACACACAGCTCCACTGAAGCTAATTAAACCCTTGAAGCTCAAGTCAACTTTCCAAATCCTTTAGATGACAAAATTCCAGTCAAGCAAAAAAACTTAAATAGACAAGCAGCAGAAAGCAAACCAACTTTCAAGCTCCATGTCACATGTACCTGAAGTTTCATTTGCCCTTGTTACATTTAGAGAAATTAATTTCTATAACCACTCACCAAACTTTAGAGGTGCACGACTCTAGAGTCTATTCAAATCCAGGTAAGAAATCCACAGAAAGGAAAAAGAATTGTTCAGGTTGGAAAAGACCTCTAAGACCACTGGGTTCAACTGCTGACTGAGCAGTTCCATTTCTACCACTAAATCATGTCCTCACGTGCCATATTTACACATCTTTTCAGTACCTGCAGGGCTGGTGTCTCCACCATTTCCCTGGGCAGCCCGTTCCAAGTTTCACTAAGCATCAGTGGGGTTTTGTCATGACGAAAAAATAGTTTGTGACTTATTAAGACAGATGCACTTTTATTACTGCTCTGTGAGATAGCAGAGTTTGTCCTTCCCTCTCCCTGGCTCTGTAACAGCATTCCCAGTCCCACGGATACACCACACTATTCCAACCTCATCTGTTTCCCAGGCTGGCATAAACAACCTGTTTGCCACTTAACAACATTGGGTAGATTCATTGTACAAGCTCAGAGCAGGCTAGCAGCAATAAACTCACCATTAACAAAGCAGAGCTTATCTCTGAGTCTTGTTACACAAAATCTTTAGCAATAACCAGTCACAAGATTTCAGCTTTCTGGGAAGACAATTTAAAAAAGCCCCTACCATGTTCTCTGATAAATTTTTTGTTTCTAATCCTAGCTAGAACTCAAAAATTAAAGTATTTCAGAAAGGGACAGAAAAAAATTAGCCTTGCATCCTAAAATACGTAAAGCTGAAATTCAAGAAATGAGCTTGGTTAGCATATAGGAGTGGGGAAAATTACCTTAACAGCAAGAGGTTTTGGGGGGTTAGGGAAAAGATACAAATAAACAGTTCACCCACAGAATTTCAATAAACAGGTGAGAACAAAATATAAAGTCCTTCAAATACAAGAAAAACCATCTCAGAACTCAACTGGAAGAAAGCCAAGTGATAAAAAAAACAAACTAGAAAAAAGGCTAATTCTCTGGAGGCTTTTTTTCTACAGTATCTTTCATAAATATAAAGCATTTTACCACCACATGCCCTGGCAGCCTTCAGCTTTTCCTGGACATGCATCTCACTTTGCCTACTGCAAGAAAAATTCAAAGAAATCCTGATGGAGCAAAGAATGTTACACAGAGTCGAGGTCAAATATAGCATATATGCATATAAATAAATCTGAAAAATTCAATGTGGCTTGCCAGCAGCTTTTCTGTGACAGTGGAGGCAGAAACATCAGAATATCAGCAAATGCAGGAGTTTGCCTGCAGGGTTCTGACCACATTAGCACAGGACTTGAGCAAGAAAAAAAGCTTTCCCAGTCAAATTTGGTTGTGCTCAATTTTACCTGAATGATATAACTGACATATGACCCAACAAGATTTTGCACCCAGGGGAGCTCTATCGAGGCATATTCAGTTTGTGTGAATAAGCTGGAACACCCAGGTGTTATCACCGAAAGTAAGGCACAATCTCAATTCTTTAATATTTACATTCTGACCCAGTTCAGTCACATTTTGGCAGCACAGAGCCCACACAGATACCCACCTTAACAATACAGCACACAGTTAATCAGTGGCAAACACCTACCCATTAACACCAGTTGTTCTCCCAGCTAAAGGCTTCACAGGTCCCAGAGATTTAAGCAGATTGCATTTGTTCCCCAGTTTCTAAGGGGAGGACACTTTGTCATCATTTAACATGTCAATATCTGGTTTAAAAAATAAGTAAAATTGATATTATTCTCTACCTACACCAAGGCATATTACTCTTGGGCTAGGGGAGGAAGATGACATGTCCATGCAACAATTTTTATAAAGATTCCCAAAAGTAATAGACCCGTGTGGACAAAAAAAACCAACAAACAAGAACACTCCCACTCCCTGTCATGTCAACATATTCCTACTCCCATTTCTTTCTCTAGTCCCTAATCATACCTCCAGGTTGGTACAGAAAAACAGCCTGGGTGTTCAGGGGAGGTTTAACCTGCTGGTGAGAACATGAGCAGTGGTGCATGCTGCAGAGAAATCCCACAATACCAAACACCTGTTCAGCACCTCATCCTCCTCCAGCTGCTCACCAAGGAAATTCCCTCATCCTTAATGAATTTGGACTGTTTTTTCCCATCACTATTTTTTTCCATTGAAGTTGAAACTTCAACCATATGATTTTTCTCTAATCTTGCTCTGTGTGCTCTGATTTTTCCTCTTTTCATGGAAATACATCAGTGGTACAGAAATCTCAAAAGAGTACTCGGTATGAACTAACAGATGAGCTACCCATATTCATCTAAATTGAGCAGATTATAACATGTTTATTATTAAGAACATGTCAAGGTACATTAGTCTTTAAGGCTTTTTTTGAACACTGCTTGAATTGATCAAATTAAGAAAAGTCACTCTGTTACTAGTAATTTACTTCTTATGACAAACAGTAGTGGGTTGAGCCTCCTACCTGTAGACACTGTACTTAGGCTAATAATAAACAAAGAAAAAGCAGCTGTACAATCCCTGACTGCATTCTGCTTACAGAATTAATACTGAAGCATCATTGAGGTTTTAAAAGGATTAAGAATTCCTGAAGATTAACAGAAAGCTGATTTCAAAAAATGCAGAAATGTGGAGGTATCTAACATCACAGATACCTAGCTGATGAGCCAGTAGGATTTTCAGACCACCTAACAGACTGAAATTTCACTCTCAGAAGTCACCATTCCCCCTAGGAAGAATCAGTATAGGAAAAGAAATGTAGTGCAGTAAAACATTATACACCAGCTGTCAGACCTGAAACTGATACTGTAACAGGGATCTACATTTGTCATCAAGTTACTCAGTCACTGGCAAACTGGTAATGTACAACTACAGCAAGTGAGCTCCCCATCCCAAATAGATATAGCTATGCCAGACAAAGGATAAAGTCTTTATTTTAGGCACTTATGTTAAAATCAGTATAGCACATAGCCAAACACAAGGTAAAGGTCACAAAGATTTTTTAAAACACGAATTCAAGAAACCTAATCAGTGGCAAGAAGACATGAACATGCAGAACAGGTGCAAAGAATTCACAGCTGGTTCCAAACTGCAGTATCTCCAGTGGAACCAAAACCAAACCAAGGTGGGTTCTGCTCAGTACAATGGTGTCAGGTCACTCTACATCAACACAATAAATCTGGTAACTACTACTGCAGCTTCCCTTGGCAATTTTATCTGCTGTGGGCTTCATTCAGGGTCCTGCTCTTCCCATACCTAATCACAGCAGTTTGCTATCGCCTCACAAGTCACGAGGTACGTACATATACAGACATATACACCTTCATCTACATAATGGGTACAAATACCTCCATTTATCCTAAGACCCATGGAATGCTTTAAGCCGTGCTCAGAAATAAGCAAGTTCAAAGAGCTGCTAAAGTGGTCGAGAAAAATCTCAAATTCTCCCTCTCTTTTTGCCTGGATTTAACCTGCTACCAAATCCTGTGGGGGCTGACAGCGTGTCCTTGAGCCCTGACTCCCAGCACGCCCGCATGCCAGAGCCTTACACGCGTTCCAGGGAGCGCAGCTCCTGCCACTGGCACATACCAAAGATTCCAGATCATTTTTGCATCACGACCAAAACGCTCTCATCAACTTGGATTTCTGTTATAACACGTTACTCTGGCCTCAAAAAGCGCAATCTCAGCACAGTATAAGTTTAGTTTTCTTTCTCTAAACCTTCTTTTGGGTGCTGAGAGTGCAGGAAGAATGGGTTAAATTTAACACACACCATAATCCTCATGTTTCCAAAACCAAATTCCAGCTATAAACCTTAAGAATGCCACACACCTACCAAATTCTTTTCTCTTTTTATTAGCATGGGAAGGATAAGAACAGGGTACTTCACTAATGCCTCACCTCTTCATTACACTGCCTTCCACAAATTTTACTGAGTTGCCAAATATACGTTGCTAAGTTTGAGAAACTTACAGGAAAATGAATCCTTCATGAAAACACTCGTTGCTAGAAACACAAACAGGAAAATAGACAGTAAACAATAAATTCTCATTGTATTTAACAGCCGAAGGTCTTTGTTCACAACAGCTACCCCAGAACACGCAGCCACATTCATGGGATCGAGTGAATTCTATCTGAAGTTTACAGAAGGAAGCATATACAAACAGCCTCACAAAGCTATTTTCCTAGCAGGAAGCCACAAGCACTTCTCTGCTGCTCCGGCGGCAGCGGCCCCGCCGTCAATGGGGGAGCCGTGGCAGCAGTGCTAAGCACACTTTACTTTCACTGTAGGATTAACCATATCACAAATCACCAATTCAATCCTGCTTTATGATTTAGGCTTTAATTCATTAACCAACGCAAAGGCCAAACATGCAACAGAGCCTGGTGGAAGTCAGTCGGGAGAGCTTTGTCCCGGCTATCCCTGTCCCGAGGCTCAGCCCTCTTTGGGATTAAATACCATTTTCATCAACAGTGTTCAGAAGTCTCCTTTTTATAAGAAACTAGTGGTTAATTCCTGTACACTGTTGACAGCAATAAATAGAATTCACTGAATATTCCATGTGCAACTGGGCATGCTGCTGGTTTACCACTACATAAGGGGTGTGTACATTTCTGTTATCCAAAGCTTATCTCTTAAGATGGGAAAATCAGGAGCTCATCTTCTGCAATGTACAATTTTCCCTCCCCCACTTCTATTTTGTGGATTTTCTGGCAATAATATTGTTGAAAAAATATATTCTCGAGGACAGGAAATATCCTGAGCAAAGGATATCCAGCTTTATGGCACTTGAAATGTTGCGCATTCCTCCCGATCTGTCACTGCCCAGGCCAGCTGCCGGCATGCGAGAGCCTGTGCAACGCCCTGGGCTGGCCAGGAAGGGCCCCCCCCTGCATATTCCCCCCAGGATTCCAGCATCACAGCTTTGGATAGAGCAGCTCCTTCAGATTTCTTCAAGATTTCCCTTTTCTGTGTACTCAACCCCAGCCGTCTCCGTGGCCCAAAGAGACCATGTGATGCAACGCAGCTTTCCAAGCACTGCTGGCTATCAGGAGCACATCCTCCCCAAATTCTCCTGATAAGGTGCTTTAAAGTATGCCCACAGCCCTCATCTCAATGGCCTAATCTGATGTAGGTGGCTTGCCCTTTCAGAGATCCCTTCGTTTAATTTCCTCAACAACTGCACTCCACAAAAGCAAACATCCTGTCCCACTTCCAGAGCCAGATCCCAGTTGTGGCAGGCAGCTGCCAGCAGCACAGGCACGAGGAGAGCTGGGACGAGCAGCACGGATCCAGTTCATGCTGGGGAGCTCCACCAGCTGTCCTATTACAGAGCCATTCACCCACTGGAAAATGGTCAGAACTTATGGTAATGGACAGGTTGTAAAAGAAAGTTTGACAGCTTTTCAAGCATCCCACCCCTAAACTGACATCCCCATGAGACCAGTTAGGGGCCCGACAAACACATTGTTAACTGGACTTCTGTGGGTAACAGCAACTGTACAGAATTCTCGAACTTTTAATGAAGTTAGCTAAATTACACAATGTAGATACTGGGGATAGTCACACTGTCACCTGCTAACTCCTCCCTGCCTGACCAGCTGCAAGCTCCATGAAACAATATCAAAGTTGATGATTCACATCTGATGTTTTCATAGTAGGCAGTAGCTCACATTTCATAACCAAAGGCAGACAAATCTTTACAATCACGCCCACAAAAATTGGGATTCAATCCCTTTAAGGCACTCTGACACTTCAGTAGCTTTCTGTCTCTTCCTGTGAGGAGAACAGGCAACATCCGAAGCTAAATGCAAAGGAGCAGTTGAGGTAGAGCCAAGGCTGCCACCTCTGAAATGAGGGCATCTGTTCCACAGGGGAAAAAAGAAAGCATTTCAAGAAATAAAAGCACTAATTTTGACAGCACAAAACTGCAGCCATGACATTTGGACCTTTCTAAAATACATTTCTCTAAAGGTTTTTAAGTGCCTCTTATTCTTTTAAAAGGCATCCAAATCTAGCCTCAGTAATAAAACACGCTTACTCTTTACATCTTCCCTGGTCTCTATTTAAATATCTTTTCTTTACAAGAACACCAAATCACTGTGGTTTTACTGGAGACAACAAGGAGCTAATGCTCCTGTAGAAGACCTCAAAACCAACTACCATTTTTAGTATGCCAAAAATGATGGAACTTCTTGGAGTGCTCTAATACAGCCTTTGCCAAAGGATATTCTCATTCCAATTAATTACACTTGCCATATCTGACAAGTTCATGGGTAGAGGAGATCCATTCCAAGAGAAGGTCCCTGTGCACTGGCCCTGGTGTCACCACATGGACATGGAGGTACTGACTCCCCCAACTCTGTCTTAGGGCAATGCTCAACTCCACACTCAGTAACCACCACAACATCCAGCAATATTGCCCACTAAGTACCTGGACACCAACCTTGACATAATTTTAAGTATATTCAAGGCAGTTTGATTAACTGAGACCAAATATAAACATACAGCTAAAATTTTAAACAGCTACGTGAGAGAGAAGAGAGAAATCATGACTTTCACAAGAGATACCACCTGCACCTCTTCTCGTGGCAGAGCACACCTGAAGATATTTACTTGACTTTGGCCACAGTTTTCATAAGAGCAAGTATTTCCTTTGAAAAGCAGTTCCACAGAGAGAAATATGTATGTTGTCTGAACACCACATGCTTGGACACACTCAGGCTTCAGTCAGCACTGCAGCAACAAAAGTTTAATTGTAATGTTTCTCATTTCTGTTGGCTTCCCCTTGTTAGCTGGCACAGGTTACAGCCTACTCGGTGCCTCACTTCAATAACTGATGTTCAAAGTAAAATGCAGAAAAAGGACGTCCTGATCTGCTCACAAGCACAGAGCAAGCACTTTATTATAAAGTCATGTTTATTCCGGAACACTCAGTGCCTGGGGGAAACTTGCTTCTAGAAATACTGTGCTCAAATATTTTATAGTCCCAGCAATGCCCACACTCAAAACTTACTCCCAGCCAGCAGAGAGCATCACAACTGCCCTTCCACCTCATGACAGGTGAAGCTTGTTGGTTTCTCCAGGTGCAACTCACAGTGTTGGATTCACAACACCTTTGGGTCTCTGCTCTGAGATCACATTCCTATCCCACCACCAACCCTCCAAACTTCACCAAACTAGTAGGTCTGAACATTTAAAAGCTGAAATCAAGACATTTCCAAGGGCAAGTAGCTACATTAGACACTGCCAACAAGCTCTGACTAGACTGCAGGAGCGAGGAAGAGATTTTGGAGAGCACAGTGTCTGCTCTGACACATCTGCCCACAGGGCACAAAAAGAATAGAGCCAACTATGTAAGCAGAGAAATCTTTGTCCTTAGGTGACATTGAGGCAATCTACACATGCCAAAATTGTTGTGCAATTAGTATGTTCTTAATTCTGTACCCTTAGAGAAGTGTACTTAATCAAATGAAAACAACGTAATGCAAAATAAAGCAACCCAAGTAACTAATTAGCTAAAAGATGTAGAATGGAAGCAAAATGAAGTGTCTAATTATATATCTTCAGTTCAAGTGTACAACACACTACAGACCTATAAAAAAACCATACCACTTGTTAATTTAATCTAAACAATCCAACTAAACACCACTGCTGAATAAAACTAAAGAGAAAAAGTCAGAAAAGTAACAAAATGGTTAAAGTCTTTCCAGTGAGTTTCACTGAAATCTTTTTAGTCCACTCAAGTTAAATTACAAACTTGAACCAAATTCACAAGATTCAAAGCCTCCTTCAAGACAATTTCATGCAATGCAATTCATTTGAAGACATTATATCAAAAAACAGACACTTTTTGAGGTTTTCTCCAATATCCACAGAAATTGAATACTCTCCTGTATACTCAGCATTTATTCTCACAGCAGCATCTCAATCTGCAAAGTCATTAAGCCTCTTGAGAAATTGGACAGGTAATAATTTATCAGGGGATAATTTCTTTCAAAACCTTCATCCCCATTACGGCATTTCTCTGCCACTCAAACACACTCCAACACTGACATTCTCAGTCATGAATGTACAATCTAGACACGAGCAATCCAAGCTGATCAGATCACTGACAACTTTAACAGCTTAGAAAGTGTTTTAGGGATAAATATCTTGAAAACAATGTAGCTCTGCTGATATGCATCAGAGAAAAAGGCCACCTACATGCTTGTCAAATTCTCATTTTTGTTCTCACCTGAGCAACCACTACAGATAACAAGCATCTGCAGGAAGGTGAGGGAAATAAAAAAGGTAATGGAGCACTTCAGAGGATATAAAGTCCCTTCAGACATTTGTCCAAATTCAGTTTCATCGACACTAAGTGCCACATACAATGAACATTTCTGAAGATTGTTTATGATAAGGCTGGCTTTAGTTGTTTTCTTTTTAATTATATGTCACCATCACTACTTCAGTAACAACACCTAGCATCCCAAATCCTTCCAGGTGTCATGGAAATAGCACCAGCACATTCTGCAGAGAAATGTTGTGGCATTTTGAAACTACATGGAATGGAGACATGTCCTTCCTTATAAAACCAAAGCAATTGTTATAAAAAATAAGGCATTTTCAGTACAGTATATTAAGTTCAGTAAAATTCAGTTATTGAGTAGGAATGCATGAATTTAATTGAATCAGATGGACTCAGGGCTCTCTCATTAGGAGTAAAATAGGTTAGGTGTCAGAGTATTTGCCAAGGTATCATCAATAGTTTCGTGAAAATTAATAAAGGTTAAAAGATTGGGCTTTTTTGAGTTGTCTTAAGTACAATAATTGTCAATTTCAGGAGATTTTAAGGAAGACTTTAGAAAACCATTTTTAGAAATACTCAAAAAGACTTAAGCTGCACTCAACAGGCAAGTTCCCATCAAGCCACATTAACAGTCCTCTAAAAAACAGAATTAACCAAAAAGATGTTTGGAATTCCTTCTGCATTACACAGACCTTCCCATCTGCAGTCTGGCATCCCAGCCCTCTCTCATGCCTACACTGAAATCCTTCAGCCAGCCTTGGGCAGACAAAGCCCAGTCTCCCAGGATGTGACAAGGAACAGTGAGGGCACAGCAGCCCCGGTGTAGGTGACCCTGTGTACCCCAGCTGAGCCACTGCTGTAAGGGCAGACCTCTACACACACACACAGAGAGGGAAACACGACCCAGAGCTACATTCTTGGGTGGAAAAACCAAACAGATCCCATTAATTGTTGCTCCGGATCTCAGCACGCTTCTCTTTTTTTTTTTGGATGTGTCCCAGTGGCTGAGCTTTCCAACCAGCATATTAAAGGATATGTTAATAATCCAGGAGTTCTTTCCACCACCTGGAATCCAAGACACACCTCTACCTCTAAGGTACCTGTTACCCATTCATACCTTGGTATTCCAGCTTTAGAGTTGTGCCTGCACTTCAAAGCTTGCTATCCCTTCCCCCGTAAGGACAGGAGTAAAAGATCCCTGGACAAGCACTTCAAGTCAAACACACCCTTTGCTATTTCAGGCTCTAACATAAGCAGATTACAGCTCAGCTGTGTCCTGTCTGAACTTTTGTTTCTCTCTTGCCAATGCTGCACTAATTATCCCTGAGAAAAGACAGACTTTAATTAACAAGCAATGACCAACTTTTATCTAGAAACTCTTTCTTCCCATCCAAGTTCTGCCTCTAAGTAGCTATTAAACACCAAGTTTTAGCAGTGAGTAATTAGGAGATATTCTTACCACACAGAGTTAATGCAGAATTCAAACAAAGAGGAGATGCAGGTCATGGGGGCTGCCAGGGATGCCCTGTCCATGGGAGAAGCCAAGATGAAGCCCTGCCCATGGCAGAGCCTTTTTACAGAGCCAGGCTCCACGTGCTCTTGCTGCACACACCGTCACAGCCAGGCTGGGTGGCTGCTACCCAGTGCTACCTGCTTTGCAGTGAGTAAATATGAAAAAACACAGATCTCTGCCTCAAGCTGCTGAGAGGGGAAAGGAAAGATCTTTCTTGGTGCTCTTTCCTACAGGCAATGTGCAAGCCCATCTCTTCAAACATGAGAAACAAGAGCAGAGACAGCTTCAAAGGAGGGAAAATTAGTTATTGGGATAGGTAGCTAAAATGAACACTGAGGGAGAACATGCAATTTAAATGAAAACCAGGTAGTTGAGCTGGTTCTTTTAACTGTAACTAATGCATTAATTAGAACATCACCTGCTAAGGAGTACTACACAGCTCAGAGCAAGCTGCCCCACACACCAGCAGAGCACTGAGGAGCCCAGGAGACTGCACCTGTAGCACTTCTGCACTTCCCTTCTCTTCACCCTTCTCCATCAGCATGGGAGGTGGTGCTCAGGGAGAACAACCACTGACACTGATTTCCAGCAGCACAAGTACTAACAGACTAAAGGCAAAGCCCAATGCACTTTTTGTCCATTTAACAAGGACGGTTCCTCTCTGCAGTCCACCCCAGCAGGAACATCCCTGCCTGCTGGGGAGCACACTGGGGCAGCAGGCACAGCAGGTGCCCCAGGACACACCGTGCCCCACTCAGGTACAGCAGGAGCCTCACTGGACCCTCGCTGCCTGTGCCAGGATGGCCCTCACCCAGCAGCAAGGAGAGACAAGAGATTCAAGGCTGACTCCAGAGCAGCCCAGGGAGTTTGACTCACTGAGCCAAAACAAGAATAAAGGGAGTGAGAGGCAGGACTCGCCTTTCAGTAGCAGCACCAACTCTGGGCTGTGTCATCAGGGCACAAACTCACACTCTGATGTGCATCAGTGGTATTTTATCTACTGATAGGCACATAGAGTTGGATCTCAGCAGCTCTTTTTAAAATATCATTAAGTTTAACTACTTGAACTATTCCGCAAAGTTCTGTACAGCAAACACTTGTGAAACCATTTCCTTCCCCCACTGACAACAAGGTACTTAGAGAATTATTTGATTTACACCACAAAGGGAATTCAAACATAGCTCAAGAGCAAACAAAACTTCCTGCACCATACACACTCAAACTATATAAGATGTGTGAAAAAAACCTCAGTGTTTTATTGTCCTTGTGACTTTTGTGCACTCAATACCCAACAGCTGCAAGTTTCATCTTCACAGAGCCCATCAGAATCATCCCATGAGAACTTCACAGCACCACAGCAATCAAATGTTATTAGAGGGAGATTAATTGGAGTCAGTACATGCAGTTTAGGTTTAGAACAACAAACGCTAATTTCCCAAAACTGATGAGAATTGAGCGGGAGAACAGACTTGAAAAACTTTATCTATGACTGTAAGATCTCTTTTGCTCTTCCAGAAAAGACAACTCGAAAAATTTTGATTCCCTTGTCTGAGAAAGAGGGACACTTCAACTCAAATTCTGTCCTGATACCATGGTAAGAAGACAAAAATGTAATGCAGGATAAAAAGGGGTAAAAGAGGGAAGCTAAGAATAGACAGTGAAAGTAGTACAGAAATTTGGTAAGGCAAACCAAGGCTGAAGTCAAGACAAGTCAGACAAAGAAAAATAACCATGACTTGCAAGAAAACAGAAAATGAGCTGCATTCTAAAACAAACTAAGGAGGACTGAACTCCAACAGCAGCATAACCCCATTGCAAAACAGAAGTGAAAACAGAGCTAATGATGCAGGGGAAAAGAATTTAATTAATTCTTCTGTTTGGTATTTGGAAGAGCTACAAATGCACTTGTTGACTTACCCCAGTGGGCAAGTCAGCCCCAAAATGTTTCAATTAAGTTTTGATTCGATCCTTTAAAGAAATGCCTGACCTACTGCCAACAACAGGACACACTGATGCAGAGGGATGGAGCCCAGAGAGACTGTGTTAACCGTGGACCAGCAGCTGAGAGGGAAGCAGGTTGCCCAGTGCAATTACATCCCATTAGTAAGACACAGTTTTCAGATAAAACAATCAAAAGTCAATGAAGGATTCCAGTGATAAGGAATGCAAAGATAGGAACATAATCAGCATTGTCATTCTATATAAAACAGGCCCTGTCAAACAAGTCCAAGTGCGCTCTCGGCCGAGATTACACCTTTGGTTGGAGAGATAGCTGTGTTAGCACATGTGTGTTCTTTAGCCAGCCTCTGACTTGGTACCACACAACACTGATAAAAGAGCTCACTCTGCACAATCAACATGAAAGATCTCCAATGCATGAAGAGCTGGCCAGCCAAGTGACCACAGATTAATCTGTGAGCTGATAACACCGTGTGCCCCACTGCCCAACACATGGCAGAGCAGCCCTCTCAAAGGGCTGGCATTTTTATGTGGTCCCAGGCCAACAAGGACTGGATATTAAAGAACAGGAGTAGAAGCAGGAGCCAGGTAAATCAGAATTGGGTACAACATTAGAAATGAAAATCCACAGATTAGCTACTGAAGTAGATGGAATCAGCCAGGGGAAGTGAGCAGTATTCCCTCCCCTTATGGAAATAGGACCTCATGCACCCACCAGAAATACAAATTACAAGTCAGCCAAGGTAACTTTATAATTTGTAAAAAAGAACTATAACCTTACTAAATCAGGTGTATGCTGTACTGCCTACTGCCAATTGTATTGGTTTGCAAAGACCTAGCTGGCATTTGTAAGGGAACTGTCCTTGTCCCCCTACCCATGGCAAGTCACCCTTGTACAAAGGCTTCCTACAGATACAATATAATATGCTGAGCAGAAGGCAAGTAGTTATTGCCCTCTTGCCAAGGAAACCTCCTCTGGAAGAGGCTTTCAGAGGTAGGAACTGCACACAGGCACTTGTCAAGAGCTGCCTTGGGGAGGAAAACTCCCACACATGTGCAGACCACTAATAAGATTTCTAGCCCAGCCTCAACTGAAACAAGCCCCAAACAAAGTATCTCCAGTATTTTCACCTCTTGTCTTGTTTTCTCAGCTGCAAAATGGGGATAATGAAACACATCACCTCTGTTAGTGCCCTGGTGTCTTCCAAGGGAAGAACAACCAGCATACTGGTTATTCACCAGTGTTTATTTAATGATTTCCTACTAAAATTGACAGCCTGCCCTGGCCAGTAACACTAATTATCACTTCATGGGATCTGTTTGACTGTCCACATAAAAAACTACAGCTTTACACTGCAAGTTTTTTCATACTGACCTTCCTAAATCAGGAAATGCTTAGCAGTTTGTGGGTGAGACTGAAACTAAATCATACTACCCAGCCAGCATTAAATAAAGCCCCACTGATCACTTCTGTTGTGCTCCTGGCTCTGCCAACCTGCTCAGGGATGCTCCCACTGCCCCATTCCCAGCCAGATTCTTCCAGTCAGCTCCTGGCCTTCCACCAGCACTTCCACCCCTGGAAGCTGAGTTAGTTCTTGTTGCCCATATTAACTTTTCCCTTGCCACAGTAGGCTGAAATCCCACCAGAACAATAAAAATCAACTCCAACACACTTTGCACCAACTCAGCCATGACTGAGCAAGTGGCCACGATGCGAGATGCTGTTCCCAGTTGTTTCATTAACTCTCCAGTCAGAGCAGTTTTGAATTAAAAAAAAAAACAAACAAACAAAACAAAACAAAAAAAAAACCCCAATCCAAACCAACAAAAGCCACTTTTTAGTGCACTGGCTTATTGTGATTTTTAATTAGCACCAGGATTGCAGATAGTGCACACCCATGGCCCCAGAAGGGGGTGAGGGGAGTACGTGTGTGCTCTTGTGAAACCATTGTTCCTCCGTCAAACACGGCTCATCCTCCAGCCCATCCGAGTTCCCAGCTGCCCAGTCACACAACTTTTAAAAGTTCAACAGCTGGGTGTTTTATAACCCTGGAGAACTCCCAAGCCAATCCTTACATCGCTGGCAGGGAGCCCTGGCCAAAGGCTGGGGACCCCACGGGGAACGTTCAGGGCTTCACCTTCCTCCTCCTGCTGCTGACAAAGGCAAAGTCCACGCTCACAGCCCAGCACAGGCGAGGCAAAGTCCACACTCACACGCCCAGCACAGTGTTTTGTAAGCAGCAAATGACAAGAGCCATTGGGCAGTGGCTGGGATCCAGGACCTGCAACCATCCGCAAGTTGGCTTGGCTTTTGTTTCACTTTCCAGCGCTGATGGATGGAAACAAGCTTCCAGTTCTACTGAATTAGCATAAAGACAATTAAAACAACTTTTACCCCCTCAAGCAGCTCAGGAAAAAGCACATCACGAGCTTAAATGAGAGTGTTGATAATATATTTAAGTAAAACCTGACTCTTCAAAGCAAAAAAAAAATACATTCCAAAACAAAATCTCAGTTGTATCACAGAAGACACCTTTATCAACAAGTTCCTGTGACTCCTGTTGCAGAGGAAAAGGCTCAGATGAAAGTCTGCAGGACTCACTGCATCCTTCTCTCTCCAAAGAAACATTAACTTCTGTCTGACACAAAAGCATTTCTGCTGGGAAAAGGGAACACCACAGGTCAGTATTGAAGAAATTTCAGTGTAGCGACCAAGCAGTTAGCTGGATAATACCTTCTCTACGTGCCTACTTTTTCCTTTTTCAGGGTCCTGGTGCAAGCAGACCTAGCAATTTGCTGGTTTTACAGACACTTCTGAAGTTGCAGATGACCAAATTTAAATTTTCCTTTCTTATCACTGAAAGTATTTCTACTTTGGCATTGCACATTTGTTCACAGATTTCACTTTTTAAAAAAACTTTTACCTTGTATTTCAGTATAGCTGCCATATTCTACCAGCAAACACATCCAGGCATTTTGAAATATTTAAATTCACATTTGTATAAACCTGACCTTGTTACATTTTTTCCCCCCCTAGGACAAAGTGTAAACGAAAGTTTATCTTGCATTCTGATTTTGCTTTGAAGCCTGTGATTATCCGAAGAATTAACATACTCTTTCCTAGAGATTATCCGTGGTAAAGTTTTGGATACAAACCTCTCCACTTTGATAAGTGATCCACCACTTCTGGAAAGCACCTTTGTTGTTTGACCTGATGTTCAAAGCTCTTTGAAAGCCACCCATCACCTTTCCTGGAACTATGTTACATCAGGACCTTCTACCAATAAAAGTAGCAGAACATGAAAGTGAAATTCCACCAGGATTGCAGCCATGCTGAAGCTGCACCACCAGTATTGTACAGCTCTGCACATGCACAACTTCAGGTGCAAGCAGACTTGGAGTTGCCAGTTGAACCTGAATGCCAGTTCATTAAAAAATAAGGATTAGATTTATAAATTTTGCAGCTGCAATGAATGCCTACAGTACTTTCATCAGACTATATTCCAGGCTCTCCTCTTCTCCCACTTCCTTGAAATCCATCTGCCACTTGTACACTCCCTATTCATATATGGGAATATTACAGCCACATACTCTTTAACAGCCTTGCATTAAGCCCTGTACATTAAAAGTACTTAGGTCTTTCTGCATGCCCTAAGTTGGCTCCTGTTTAGATAGCTGGGCTGGGTTTGGACTAAGCTGCTCAATCAAATTCTAAAGAAGTTTTTATTTATTGACATCTTGCGTCCACACGTTCATCTGCCAGCATTGGCTTTTGGCTTAAACAGCCCTGTATGCATTCAATGTTTACCTTTCTGATGGATTTAGAGATAGTAAAGTTCATTGGAACGTCTTTCCTGTTAAATATTTCTCCATCTCATCTTACGAGAAAGGCTTTCCACACTTCCAGTCATGCTTGTAACCCTCGCCTGTAACTCTACCACTTCCAATTTACCCATCTTTCACCAACATAGGTGATCAGAAAGCATACACTTTCCAAAACAAATCCCAGAGGGACTTGCAAAATAGTGTTAATCTCCCTTCCTATCTCTATTAGAAGCAAAATAAGATTCCCCCCTTGGGTGGATTCCTTTCTTCATGGCTGTATAACCACCATCAGACCACGTTCACACTCTGGTTGAGCAGTTGCACAACAAAGTCTCCACATCTGCTCAAAGAAACTTCATCGCTAATATTGATCACAAAGGTCAGGAAGAGCTGCTGTTGGCAGAAAAACAAAGAAAACCTTTGTCTAATATACTAGAATAGATAAAAAAGGTATTTATCTGTTTCTTCCTTCCAACTGTGTATGATGAGAGAAGAGTTGTTGCTTCCCCTTCCCATCTGCCAAATCCTTTCATCAATGCACAAGTCAAATATTGCAAAAAATTTTTCTCAGAAAAGTCGGGATATGCAAAAAATACTAAATCAGTGATACTTTATACAGTATAAACCAACATAAAATACTCACTGAAGAACAAGTCAAATCATCTTCAAAATTTTTAAAGAAAAGTTCTCTTCATCTGAATCACCTACACTTTGCATACAGCTCCCTGAAATTGTCTTGCACTTGCCAGGCAATAGGAGCAGGAGGAGGAACAGTCCAGGGAGCACAGGCAGGATCTCACTGCACCCCTGCCCCAGCAGAGAGAAACCTGCTGCCCAGCCAGCCATCCTGGGGGAACCCTTCAGGGAACCAGCAGACCACAGTTACATCTCACTTGCTCCACAGAGCCAGGACACTTCAAAAAAAAAACCATCTACGTATCCATAATTAATGGAAAATAACTCTTCCAAGGACAGAAGAGGAGGGAAGCTGACAGATCCAATCTGCCATCCCCATGCACTTTCTAACTGGAACACAAATCCTCTGCTTGCCATGTGAGGTTAGTCCAGGCAGCAGGCCAAGGCTCTGCTTTTCCCTCCCGAAGCGCAAGGACAGATCTCCCGCTGCCACGTGGCTCAGCTGAGCCAGGGAGCAGCACCTCATCCCCAGCCCCAGCTCTGCAGCAGCACCACGTCACTGCTGCTAACCAGGCTGGATCAGATCTGCTCAGAGGTGCTGTTATCACTGTCCAAGTGAACTCAATCACCTAAGAGCGTATCATTGTCTTTCCTTGTGCTTCGTTGTGAGAGAATGTCACAGAACCTTAAATTATAGCAGGCCCAATAATAATAATAATAATAATAATAATAATAATAATAATACACTTGGTCTACTTGCAAACTGATCCAGTCAATACTATTTTCCATGTCTTCACATATCCGTATTTTCTCCATCCCAATTCACACATTTCACTTGCCTTCCTCCCCTTGCACTAACCCACACATTGAAATCAATACAGTGTAGTCTAGAAAAATCTAACAAAGGAAAAAGGGAATAGAGAAATAAGGATTTAGTAGGACAGACCAGAAAGGACTCAGAGGTGCTAGCAAGGGCAGGACTGGAATAGTCTAGAAGCTCTGAGAAACTGAAAAAACTTTTCACAGCAACATTTTAGAGCATAATATCATCCTGTTTGACTGCACGATCGCAAAATGCCAGAAGGAAGTGAAACCGTTGATGTCCAACTTCAGAGTTTTAGATCCACAAATATTGCCTTTACAGTAACATAGCAGCTCTCACACATCCACTGAAGCAACCTATTCAGACGCACATAAAAATTCAAGTGTAGCCACCTCGTTCCTTACACAGATTGTGGTTACAGAAGTATCTGAATGACTTGACTCTTTCGTTTCATCCAGAAGCGGCTGCTGTGGAAGAGATCAGAGCTCCTTTTGGTTGCACTCGGCAGAATTGCCTAATTTCCACCACATCACCATTTCCTGCCCACTGAACGAGGCAGCTGGAACAGCTGGACAAGCACGTCCAGCCCTGTTAACCGAGAGGGGAAAGGGTAAAGATAAAACACCACACACACGAGAGCTTGCAGGGAGAAGACACTTAAATTGGGTAACAAGACAATTCCTTTCTGTTTCTCATCTCCTCGCAGTCGTGGGCGTACAGTGCCCTGACTGCTGCTCACAGTGCTCACTGACCCGAGGAACAGCCTTCAAGTCAACAAAAAGTTTGCACTGTATGTCTAACGAAGTCACAGAGGATGTTTACGTTTTGTGCAGACACTAAAAGCACCGCTGAACTTAACAAGCAATAATAAAGATCTGTTAGAGCAGCATATGGAGTTGCAAAAATAAACATGTGCGGAGCAGAATGAAACAAGTTAATTTCACCACCAGCTGACACACAAGAAACAAGGATTAAGGCTCAGATCATAGACTCATGAAATGGTTTGGGTTGAAAGGCATCATAAAGACCATGTAGTTTCAACCCCCTGCCACAGGCAGGGACGCCTTCCACTATCCCGGGCTGCTCCAAGCCCTGTCCAACCTGGCCTGGCCTTGGACACTTCCAGGGATGGGGCAGCCACAGCTCCTCTGGGCTACCTGTGCCAGTTTCACCACCCTCAGAGTAAAAAATTTCTTCCTAATATCTAAGCTAAATCTATCGTTTCAGTCACTTTTCTCCACTTTTATATCAAACTCTACAGAACTTTTTCTATGTGGAAAAATCTCAGAATTCCACTTTAGCTGTAAGATTTCTTGTGCATTGGTTATGGTCAGCTAAGAATAATGTAACCTGCACGTTCAATGCCAGGTAAGAGTGTGACCCTAGACATTCATGAAGCAAAACTGGTGCCTATGATCCAGTACTAAAATTCTCAATTAACCTTATTTAACTTCCTGGCATGGTGGCAAGAGCTGAGTGCTGCTCAGTACACCACAACAGTCATCCAACAAGACATCATCTGGGTGTCTGGTGAAATCTGTAAGATATTTCTTACTCCTGAACATGACATTATTACCTCTCCAACACCTAAGTTAACCACAATGAGAAATACAAAGTTATTCTGGTTTGGTCCTTTAAGGTTTCTGTTTGTTGACCTCTGTTGTTGTTTTGAGGTCCTGCCGAACTCAAATGTAATTTAGTTTTATAACAAATAAACCAAAAGGATAACATACAAATAGGAAGTTACATAAGGAGACACTGTGGGAATGAACCACCTACCTGCTTAAGTGCAAGCAAAACACAGAAGTACCAGAAAACCAGGCTTCACTTCTGCTTATTCTGGGTGTTTCATCAGTATTAAGAGACCAGGAAAGTATCTATAGCAGCCTAAATAACAAACTTCTGACTAGAGAACAGTGAGAAATTGACTGTCAAACAAACTGACTTATGAACATGTGAACTTATACCCTGAGATGCCATAAAATTAACCCTTTATCCTCAGAACATCCAACATACATTTACTACAAGTACAAAAGGAGGTTGAACTCTTCAGAGCAGAGCTGACAGCCTGCAGGGTCACAGTGCACACAGAGAGCAGGGCTCAGTCTTTTGGCTATCAAGTCATTTCGAGCTGATCCAGAATCTTCAGTGTTGTTTCACTCCACAATTTATACAGGGGATTATTTTTGACACTGTGACATTTTCTCTGCTCCTCCAAGCCACATAAGGTCACTCATTTAAGAGGAGGCAACACATGCACATGTTCAGACATCAACACAGACATAGTGAAGCACCACTTAACTATGATTTATACTGAATTTAGATTTATTGTTTGCCATCTCTTTCTCTTTTCCATAAGAACACCAACTTTCTGCAGCTCATCCTGCTTCTGGGTCACTCTCCAAGCCTAAGTTCTCTACAGACCATGTGCAGTTTAACTCCTTCCACCACTTCCACATGACAGCCAAAACACACAGACACCTCACTACACCAATCTCTCATTTCCTTCCTTATAATAATACCCTTGCCAACCAAGCCAGGAAACTTCTGACCCATTCCACAGAACCAGCTTTTGAAGATGAATTTTCCCTCCTTGTATGGCTGGCTGGGACCTGTACCATCAACAAAGCCTAAACCCACGATCCAAGGAGCAGCACATGTGGTCCTGTCAGACCTGGCCGCTTCAACTCTCCGAAGCACACGAGGACCACACACCACAGCCTTCCTGGGTCATCTGCACCCACCTTGGGGACAAGACACAGCCACCTGGGCTGCAGTGCTGGGCACACCCCAGTGCACACGTGGATGGACACATCCCTCACGTCCACATGGCTGCACTTTTAGTCATGCACAGGCCACACGTCACAACCAGCGCACGAACTCAAAGGGAAGAAGACAGAAGGGAATGCAGCGTTCCACAAACACAGATCTGCTGCCCCTCCCTCACCCACATCTGAAGCACTCAAGAAAAGCCAGCTAAGAGCAAGCACTGTGCCAAATTAAGTATTGTGTCTCTAGCTGCCCAGTTCCCCAGACACAGAGATTGTCAGATGGGCTGCTCAGAAGGAACACTGCTCCTGTGACCGAATGCTGCACCCCAAGCCCCCAGCCTCAAGCACAAAAGCAGAAGAAACCTCACTGCATGGCTAAGATCACCTTTAACAGCTTTGCAACCAAGAGAACATAAATCATACTGAGAGATAATTAGAAGGAAAACCCTACTTTAGTATCAGGAACCACAGGTGGCTAATGAATAAGTGTGTTAAAGAAAGGATGGGCGAGTGGGACACTGAGAAAAGCAGGCCTTGGAAAAAAAAACAACCAAAAAGCCTCACTAAAGAAGAAGCCAATTCCATAAAAATCCAGAGTAAGAAACAGTTGTTGTCTTTCATTTGCTTTTCTTTGAGCTGCCACAGCTTCTAACACTTTTCAGCATTCGAAAATAAAGACTTGTTGCTCTCTCCTCCCCAAGGCAGGCTTTGAAAACAAATTTCCTAGTTAACCTGCCAAAGCAGAAGATGTGATAGCAGCTGAACATCCCTCTGCCCTGCTCAGGGGATGAGTCAGTGGAAATCAGCCCTCAAGAAATGTGTTGCCATCCTTCAGACAATGCAACCAAATAGAAACAAATTCTTCACCTTAAAAGTCGTGCTTTCCAAGGCAGCCACAGTTCAACACAGGACTGTATAATAGAGGATCACTAACATGTTTTGGGGAAAATCCTCAGCTTATTTTCAACCCCTTTTTTCAATTTTTAACACAGTTAATAAAAAAATATATCGCCTAACAAGACTATAAAACCATTTCCTCAGAGCTTTAGAGTAGTACAAAAGAACAGGACATGAGTGTGTTCTGAGCAAAGTGAAGTAAGAACTGGTGAAAACAAGACCAACATTGTAACTGTTCAAGCCAAACACACCCCTCAAAGCCAAACACCAGTTACCATCTGGTACAAGAACAGAAGAACACACATAAGCACTGGGTGTGCAACTAGCTCCCAAGCTTGCACCCAGTTCAAATATACCTACAAGAATCAGGTACATGGTATATTCCAATTTGACTTGTCTTGTCGCAAAAGGAGCAACTTTTTCCACTTCAACATAAGCCATTATTCCTGATACTTTAACATCATATGAAAGACAAAATACTGAGTCCTCCAGTAAAGCAACACCCTTCATGGAGTCAGTCAAGCCAAAGCTGTGTCTTTGCCTTTCAAATTCACCATTTCTATCAGTACTTCTAGACAAAAAAAAAAAAACAAACCAACACACACTATTCAGGCATTGTAGACCCCAAAATATTCCACAAGCTCTGCAGATCTCACTGGGTCTCCTCTGCTCTGTTAATTCATTCTAATGATGAAGTGATGCTTCTGGTTGCCGTACATTTGCTAGTAACAAGACACTGAAGGCCATTTTTTCCCTTCTGTGAGTTGACATCACATGAGTTCACAAAAAATACAGGCTGACCAGAAGGAAACCTACCCAGTGCTATCATTATCCACAAATGCTTTCATCCTTTTTTCTCTGCTGCATTATTCCACATCAATAAATAAATAAGGAGCAGAGCAATACATAGCAATGAGTAACATACCTGGATCAGTTCAAGTGTCTGCAAGCATAAGGTCACTTATATTACCTGAATTGTCACTGAATAGGGACATACTTCTACAGCAAATGCAAGTTATAAAGTGGAATGAATTCTTTCAGCTAACTAACCATACACTAAAGGAAAATGGTAAGGTCATCCTGAAACAAATCAGGACAACTCTCTACTCCCACGCTGTTTCTGCTATCAAGGTCCAAAATAATCACTCCATCTTACTTCACTACAGTTCTGAGTTTGACTAAAGGATTGTGAAGAAATATTTGGGGCAAAAGATAACACTGGGATTTAAGTTATAAACATTGGCATTTTATTAGTGGGTGAGTAGAAAACGGGGAGCAACCATGTAAAATTGATACAGCTGCACAAAGGCCCAGAGAACCTACAAACTAAGAGCAGATTGGTTTTGCTAGTTCAGATTAAAAGCATGGGGAGATCTGTCCACAACATCCCAAGCATCTCTGAGGGTGGCAAGGGTCATCTAAAATTGTTGCTTACTGAAGTTTTTATTAATCTCTTGAAAGGAATTTCTTTCTCTCTTCCCAAAGCATTCCATATGAAGCATTCCTGGAAGCATGAAGGAGATGTTTAAATACATGTATACACACATTCTATTATTAGAGTCCTTTGCAAGGACCTAATAATAGAGAAGTCCATAATTATGTATAAGGGAATGATAAGAGGCCAGGATGTAATGCATGTTTTAAGGTATTTGCATTACTGCCACAGAATTGCAATACACTAACTCAACACAGAAAAATCAGACAGGCTTATCACCTTCATCTCCAGAGAACTCAAGTGTTTGCTCTCAGTTATTCTAAATCTAAAAAATAACAAGATAAACAAAAACACAACAGCAGAAAAAACTCCTCTCCTGAATCCATCTTGTCATTGCACTGAGTATCTTACACAATGAGGAGCAGATGCCACAACAAGCAAATGCCACATATCAGTATTAGCTGCAGTTTCATCCTCTCAAAAAAAGAAACTATAAAATATGTATTTCATTACTTAGGAATTGTTTATTGCTTCATATTACAAAACTAACACTATACATAGCTGCAGTTTACTAAGCAGAGCATCCACATGGCAATTTTCAGTATATCACCATTATAAACTGTCACCATTAGAAAAACAAATAGAGAATGTTTCTTATGCCGTTGGCTTTTTGTCTGTTATCTGCTAACAAACACCACAATTTACTTGTAAACAAAGGATTCCTCAGATGAAACGCAGAAAGCATGTCACTGGAGAAGCCCTACATTTTAACCTCTAAGCTCAAGGAAACCCATCCTTTTCCCAATTAAAAGCACCACAAAGATTTGCTCCAAGCTGCACTAGCTGGGACCTCCAGGGAATATTCCTGCTCAAGAACAGACTTTAACACGGACGACGTTTTGCTTGTGTACTTGCTCAACAGCACCGTCATTTTTCATCCAGAGCAAAGCACAGATTTAACATCCACAGCAGCATTTCTGAAAGGCAACTCATCTCTCCAACACTGTTGCAAATTCCACAATAAATCACATTTAATTAGTCTGTGCTTTTTTTTTTCCTTCCTGGCTGTCTGGAATCCAACAGCGAGCAGGCTTCCAACTTTAATTTTGCAAAGAGGTGCTTAGAATAAACTGATAAAAACGCCAACCACCACGTCCCCACTGGAAGCTGTTTGGAGTTATCTGCCCGCTGACACACCAGCATTCCTGCCTGTAGATGGCTTTTCACCGCTGTGTATCCAGCGGCTCCTATTTCCACTGCCTTGTTTGAAGAACTTCCCTCTTCCCTTCCATCTCCAGGGACAGATCACACAGGGACACTAAACCTTGGCCGTAAACAACACGAGTTTTGATAGTGCTGTTTCCAAAGGATCCTCCACCACTCAGCAGTGCAGAGACAATCACTGAGGCACAAATCCTCGGGGCAACGCTTGAGAAACTTTGTCTCGCCGGTATTTTGCACAGCTGAGATTTACACAGGGCTCTGCTGGCTTCTTCTGCTATTTATTTTATTTGCTGTACACCAAAGGCTACTGCAAACAAATGGAATTTCGATAACTTGTGGCATGTTGCTCAAAACAATTCCAGTGACACTATTTCCAGATTTTAAACCCAACAGCCACATCCTTGGTGGAGTGACAGGATGCTCTCCGAGTGTGTCCCAAACTGCCATTCCAAGTGCTCCAAAGAGCTCGCTCCATCTTCCCCCATGCCTTTTCTTTGGAGGGAAGTGGCAGACTACAGTGCAGAAAAAAGCACTGTGGAGAGTAATTTGTTTGATTCAGGTGTGTTCTGGGCCTTGTATTTAATTACATGTACTTAGCAGGCATTTATCCTCACGCTACAAACATTTATTCATACCGTAAACGTTGGTTCTGACAACCTATATTTTTGAGGGGAAAAAGTCAATTATACTTATTAGAAAGTTCATGAATACAACCACACACATGCAGAAGTTTGCTGCATGGTCTGTATATATTTTCTTGCACATCTATTAATTGCAAAAGTCTGACTGCCCTTAACTGCTTCTCCTTCTCACAGAACATAAAGAAAACTATAAAGTGATGAGAAAAAAACCCCAAATGGTCTGCTAAGAAAGAGGTATGATGGCAAAAACTTATTTTAGTTCCCTAAATACTACACGTAGGAAAAAAAGTGCCAGGATAAACACAGTTCAGATTGGAAGTTACAAACTTTTCTGAGACTAAAGATAAAATACTTGCAGTATGGAGTTACACCTCTGAGCTTCTTGGCTATAGCAGAGTATCAGCTTATTTTGGCTGCTAGCTACCTTCATTTCTTATCCTTTGGCCAACTATAGGCTAACAGCATGAAAAAACCCTCTCATTGCTGTCCCAGCAGCGACCTCAAACCCAAACCAGATGAGTCCCAAAGGCACAAAATTTTTTTTAAAAAAAGAAAAAAAATAAGTAAAATACATCACCTTCCACAGAGACTCATCTCTGAGCTAGATTATAAGCATAAAGTAGCTAAAAGATACTGAACTGGGAAGAACAATACAGGACACTTCTGGGGCAGCAGACGTTTCTGCCACAGCAGGGTCCCAATACAACCACAAATCACAACTGCTTTGAAATTAACGAGAGGGAACCACAGAAGTGCTGAAGATTAAGAGAAAAGCACTAACAGACCGCTTCTGTGCAAGACCCGAAATGACCCCGGGAATTTGGCCAAGAATCATTTTCTTACTGGTAGCACCGGCAGCGTACTCTGCAACTGCTGAGAAAGACACACGGGCCGTAGGTGAACGGGGCAAGAGGAGCAAGATGCTTCCAGTCAGGAGGCAGCCCTTGGCCGGTCCTGCGGTTCATGGAAGCGATGCCTTTATCTGGATTCCCAGCCAAGCACACATTGTGTCATCCGTGTCCAGACCAGCCGCTCCCCATCGGAACAAAGCGCAGACCCAGAGCAGTTCAGGCACTGCCTGGCCTGGCACTCCCAAACTCTTTTAAGCAAGCTCTGCTGCTGCAAAAAAAAAAAGGTTGAGAAATAGTGTTCTACGCTTAAAAATCTGTGGAAGTTTGAAATGCCATTACCTAGCACATTGTTAAACTCGAGTTAGACTGGTTTGGCACCTTTCAGGAACGTACTGTGTTCTGCAGGGTAAGCGGTTAAGGGATACAGCAGCTGTGGTTAGGGCACAGGTAACTGGGATATGTGAATCCTGTTCTCACAGACCCGGCACGGAGTTCGAACAGCAAATACAAAAATCCAAAATAAAAAACACCAACGAGGAACTCCAATCTCTCCATATCTCAGTTTCCCCCCTACCCTGTGATGGGGTAACTACCCCTTTAAGGCCAGTACTTTTATATACTCAAAAGACACAAAGAAATGCAAATGAAATACAAAATTACTAATATGGAGAGAGGCAGGCTTGCCCCGTGCCTTCTATTCTACAAATATAGATGGCATAAATGGTTCGTTACATTTAACTCCAAGCCGCACTACCTCCGCCAAAACCTTATTTAAATAGAACATTTCTGAGAACCGGGAAGGGGGGGATGCAGCTGTGGTCTTAACCTAAGTGAGGTTAAGCTTTTAAAAAGGGTTGTTCTTTTTTACTCCGTCTGCTGGTCGCATGCCATTTTAAAAAGGTGTCTGGCAAGCAAAAATAAAAAGTTTCCAGGGCTTTCCTTCCCCAAGCCGCCTCTGCCAGGAGCCCGGCGGGGAGGACGGGGCCAAGAGAAGACGGTCGCGCCTTTCTCCAGCTTTTTCTCCAACATGCCCTCTGGATCCCGACGTTCTGGAGGCGGAGGAGCCCCCGGTTCCTCCACCTGCCCGCAGCCCCGGCCGGGCAGGGAGCTGCGGAGCGGGGC
>VYZP01000033.1:163067-175609 GCA_013400635.1 Hypocryptadius cinnamomeus
CCGCCGGGGCGGGCGCTCGGCGAGGGGCGGGCACGGCGCCCGGCTCCTTCGCCCCGACCCGCTCCGGTTCCCGTTCCGCCTCGTCCGCCCGCCGTGATCCGCTCGTAGAGCGATAGAATTAGAGAATCGTCAAGGTGGAAGATGATCCAGTCCAGCCGCACAGCCAGCAGCACCGCTATAACCCCTAATCGGCATCGCCCAGCGCCGGGTCCAGACGCCTCTTTAACACCTCCAGGGGCAGTGACTCCACCACCATCCGTTTCAATGCCAGACCACCCTAAAAGTAAAACATTTGTTTCTAATGTCTAATCTGAATCTCCCCTATCTCAGCTTAAGGCTGTTTTCCTTTCACTGCAGGTGCGGGAGAAAAAAGCATCCCCCAGCTGGCTACAATCTCTTTTCAGGGACTTGTAGAGAGGGATGAGCTCTCACCTGATCAGCTTCTTCTCCATATTAAACAAGCCCTCCCACAGCTGTTCTTCATAAGATACGTTTTGTAGACCCTTCACTTATTGCCAAATACCTCCCCTGGAGCACACATCACCCACCGAGCCTCCCCTGTCCACCCAGCCCTAGGAGGGTAGTGTGGCTGTTGGAAAGTTGTCACCAAAATGCCATTTCTGACAGGGTAGCCCTTTGCCCAAGCAGTTCCAGGCTGGGGTCAGTGCATGTCCCCATCCGTGTCCTCCCCTTGGTGCCAGCTGCGGGTTGCTGCGAAGCCAAGGCCTGTGTTCCCATCAGTGTGGTCATTCCTACATTCCCATCGGCTGGAAGCAAGGAGGAGAAGCTCTAGGCAATGTTTCCAGGGCTAAAGAAATGCTCTGACTTATTAAACTGTGCAGCCCTAAAGAAGAGAAGTTTATCCCCTGGCTCTGGAAGAGAGCCCCGAGGAGGGGCCGTGGTGGTCATTCCCCTCTCAGCACCGCATCCAAGTCATGGGGGAATCATGACTGGAGCTTTAATCTGGTTACAGGAAAAGCTTAAAATAGGACTTGGCCTTACCCCCACCACAGATCACAGCCGTGCTATGAAGGGTCTTTTGATTTAGCCGTGGTCCTTGGGGAAGCCAACCTTCCTCTGCAGGAGCTCATCGCCCACACGTCCCGTGCTCTGCCTTCTCTCCATCACTGTATTCTTCAGTGTTACTTTTCCCAACAGCTTTTATCAATGATTGATCCACTTTATCCACCAGAGCAAGGTTTCCTTTCAAAAACTGGAAAACCCTCTGGAATCTGAGGCAGCCCAGGTGTATTTTCTTTCAGCTTCCATTAAAATATCAACTCAAACATTTTTCCCATAGGACTCCTTGATGTTCTGCTTCTTGCTGAAACGCACACTAAAGAAAAATCAGTTTGGCATCAAGGCTGAGTAAAAGCATCATGGCCAAATAGGCTGGGTTTGGGGCTTTTTTGTACATGACTAAAACCCAGAAAAATGAAAATAAAGTTATCTGAAATAGATAATTCCTATGAAAATAACAAATAGGCAATTTTCCCATGGGAAAGATTTTTCAATGTGGAATGGTCAGCCAGCACTAAGTATTGTTCGTCGTTAATTGCAAAAACTTTTGTAATGCATAAAATCTAAAAGTAGAAAAATGTTTTGTTTTATTATTGACCCAAAACATGCAAATTTTTTGATGGTTCTGGACAGAGTTACAGACCACATGAAATTAATTATTCACTGGGGTTGTAAAGACTTGTCTCATAGACAGTTTTGTAGGAAAAAAAAGAGAGAGAAGGGACAGTGAAGGCATTGGTTTAGAAGGGAAAAAAAATCACTGACATGAGTTGGAAAATAATGACAAAAAGATAAAATTTAAATTGAAGAGTAAATAAACTCAAACCTGGAGAAAGCAAAATGAAAATAAATAAAGAAAAGGAAGGAAATGGAAGCATAGAGCTGATTTGTAGCTTCTCTGTCTATCTAGAAGTCTGGTCCATATCTGGAAACTCAGAACAGGGTCCTCAGTCATGGGGACATTTCCAGTCTCACCTGAAACTGCAGAAGGACAGACTCACAAAAACTAGAGCAAGGTCAGCCTGGACCTGGAGCAAATGTTGCCTTCTCCTTGGAGCTCCTTCTGTTCATCCCCACGGCCCTGATGAACTGGAAGAGCAGATGGTTAACAGCAACAATAAAGTGATTCAATGGAGCCTGGGCATGGCTCAGGAACAGAGGGCCAGGGCAGGGGAGAGTGAAGCAAAGATTGCTTTCCATCAGAGAGTTCCTACATAAATAACAGATAAAACTATTTCTTTAACAGCTTACTCCCTGAGCCAGCTCATCTAGGAAGAGCATTAATCAGACCCAGAGGAAATGTCTCTTGCCACTGAAAAAGGAAAAGGATTAGGTTAAGTGATGACACAGCAGGGACAGACAAGTCACACTGGAGAAAATGACTGACCTAAACTATCATCCAAACAAATACAGACCAAAGTTATGAACTGATTTTTTTGTTTTGATGAGTCTGGGTTTTTTTTCAATAGCATGCATATTTATCTTTTATCACAGTGAGATCTTTCTGTTTATTCAGGAAGCGAGTGGCGATAGTGCATCTCTTCCATCTCTCTTCCCTCATGTGGTGCTGCAGAGGAGCAGGATGAAGGGGCTGAGCTCTATCCTTCTTTGGTCTTTCTGTTGGATCCCTGTCCCCCATGACTCTGAAGCCACAGATGCAGCAAGACCAGACAGAACCCCCAACTCCTTTCAGGCTGGAATTGTTTAGCCATCACACAGTAACAATTTTGGCACTGTTGACTGAGGCTGGATCCAAAGCAGTTCCAAATCCTGTATTCTGCCATCATCTCCATCAGCCATTCCCTCCCATTCGGTGGCAAAACCCAGAGAGGGGCCCATGTCTCTGTACAATTGGGATGTGGCCTTGGAGGTCAGACATCATTGCCAAGGCTGTGAAGACAGTCTTTATTCTCTCTGGATGCTTCCCCTCACATTTCTGATGGGATTTGAGTTAAACTGTCACCATTCCCACAAGCAGCATCTTCTGTATTCTGGAGGGCAGGCAGGCAGGCAGAGATCTTGGCATCGGTGCTGTTTGACAGCACACAGAGCATGCTTTGACTGATTTATTTGCTGGCTACTCTGTTGGTTTGTACCTGGGATAGACTGCCCTCAGTCAGTTTGAACCCTGCATAGCACCAGCACAGAGGGTGGATGGTTCCACTCAAACCCTGGATGGACTGTGGCCACAGGAGTTTTCTCTCCACGTGCAGTATCACACCTCTGAGCAGCTGTGGGGTGAGGACTCAGACTCAGTGTCCTAACAGCTTACATTCATCCATAGCAACAGCTCCAGGTTCACACTTCCTTCTTTTTTTTCTTTTTTTTTTTTTTTTTTTTGCCAGCAGCAACTTGGATGAAGAAAGACAGAAGTACTCAGCAAAATTGTCTTTGGTGCCCCCTCAGGGTGAGAACATGGCCCTGGAGCATCCCTTTCCTGGACCTCACCCTGCCACTTGAGAGGTGGGACTGGCAGGATGCTCAAAGCACACGTGGAAGATCCCCTCACAAAAACACCCAGAACAAAATGATATCTCACCTCTCCTCCTTCCCCCTCCTTGTGGTGACATAATTTACTACTCTCACAGAATAAGAGAAGGCCATATAATCTGTGCTTGTTTTAAAATGCTTCTCTGTCAGTATGCCTCACAAATGGATAAAGTTAGTGCAACTTAAATAACTGAGTACTCAAAATCACACAGTGCAATCTGGTCATGGTAGTTTTTTCTCACTCTTTTATGTGACCAAAAAAAAAATAAAGAAAGCTAAAGGCAAATTAGATTGTACAGATTAAAATACCATAATTTCCTTCAATCCTTACAATGCTTTATTTTCAATATAGAGCCTGTGGAGACTGGCACATGCAAGAAAATCTGGCTAAGTGTATGTAGTTTATAACGGTCACTTTTACTAGAGGGAATCCAAAATTCTGCAGGACAGTCTTTCTGAATAAGTAGGGCATGTAAACATTAGCACAAACCAGGATTTCTGTCTGTACCTCTCTATTTAGAGGAAATGAATGCCAGTTATTCACTCAGCATATATTCACAGGTTTGCATTCATGAACTGACCGAGTTTGTACTCATGGTATTAATTAGCAGATTTTTCCCTTTTTAGGATAACACAGGTCAGGATTTCTCATGCTCAATAACATGTGAAGAAATTAAACCCCAAAAATCTTATTGTTGGGAAAAGATCAAAGGAGTAACCTCTGTATGATTCTGAAATAAAATTCCTCTGCCTCTTCTGTTAGTGCAGTGCATGGTAACTTTGCACTGCATATCAGTGTGATAAAACCAATTACTTATTGGACATCATTTTATTACATTTAATGGACAAGTCTTTAATTTGGCCTTTGACTCTCACAAAGATTTTACCAAGCAGTAAATACAGATACTACTAAGCAACAAATATGTCCTGTCAAACTCTACTGGAAGTCACAAAAGACCAAAGAACTTCACCAGCAGCTAGAAGAGGCTCTCTAAAGACCCGTGCCATTACTGTAAAGACATGAATTCTGACACCCCAGAAGTTATTGTTAGTCAGGGATATTATTCTGTAAGCTGTTTCTTAATCTTTACAAAGGCATCATGGAAATTAAAAGTTCCTGCTGCCCTCTCTTCCATGAGAAGCACCATTGTCTTCACAATTTGTCTGTTTGCAAGCTGAGGCCTTACACAGGGCATTTTTTACATTTTTTCGTCTACGTTGGTTTTATAAGTTTAAATAAGTTCCTGTCTGCTAAGAGCTTCCAAAGAGGGTTGGCACTTCACCAATTCAAGAAGCTCGCCGTGAAGATTACACACCAGTGGTGCTTATTCAAAACAATAACTTCTGACCACTGCACCAGAAGAAAATACTCTCATTTATTGTCTCGTAATCATGCATCTCTGCAGTGTTAGTTCCAATTTTGCCAACAAGAAGGATGTTTCTTTTGATATTTTAGAAATATTTCAGCTAAATCTCCTTAACACTGTGCAGCTCTTTGGCTCGTTAGGTTTGCTTGGGGTTTGTTTTGTTGAAAGCTCTTGTTTCAGTTCAGGCTCTAAAGAAAACAAAGCAGTATTGCTGGCATTGTTAAAGCCAAAAGTAGGGACATGGAAAAAAAAAAAATGTTCTTCTTGGAAGAGTTTGGAGATTGGCATTCATGAAACAGCTGGAGATGAAACATACAGCACTAATCCTGTCCAGTTGCTCCTGGTCATGTTGCACATTCAGGAAATTCATAATTAGGTGGTTATACCCTCAGTGTTTCCCCTGCAGCAGTCTTTACAACCAGCAGTTTATCTTCTTGTCGTTGGAAAAAAAAAAAAAAAAAGCCAACAACAAAACCCACAACTACAAAGAAAGAAGAGAGGGAGAAAATACAAGCAGGAATGACTTGAAATATGCTTAATAGCTTCTTCTCCCTGTAAAAAAAGGATAAATCAGATGTTGTAATTTCTGCACATACCAGCAAACTTCTGCTGATCCACTGCCCTTTTCTATCACAGTAGTTTTCCTCTGTGCTCTATCTCCTTCCTCTTCACAGTATTTATTTTTCCAGTTATTTTTTTCTTTTCCCTTGCCAGTTGTGCACCCGCTTTCCTGTAAAGGGCAGCCACACCTGACAATTTTGAAATAAACGCTTTAATAAGTAAACATTTATTTTTCTTGCCGAGTGGAAGCACCAGATATGGGGGCTTTATTCCTAGCTCCCACCAAGGTTTCTAGTGAATTGCTAATTAGTTTCTGCTCTTTATTTTGATTTCTCTAGTGGTATCATGAAAGCATTTTGCCACACACTGGGAATCTTCATACTGCATGCTACAAATGGTGTTCTGTCAAAAATTCATCTTCATTTTAAATCAGTCAAGGTACGACTTGAAGGATTTTTCTTCTTTTCATAGCTTAAGAGGTTTTTGCAAGGCCATACCAAAACATTTCTATTCTACACACAATAATGTATCTTTTAAATCCAACAGCCTTATTTACTGTTGACTATACACATATGCAGTATGGAGATTTTTGTGTACAGAGCAATCCATGAGAAATGTTGCCAGCTTTGGAATTAAACTGTTACCAGTGACTCAGCAGGTTTTGCTCTGCAATGGCAAAGCTTTCAATATAAGCTTTTTAAACAATCATGATTACTGATTTTTCCCCAAAGTAACTCGAAAGAAGACTGCCCAGATAACACTTCCAGTTAAAGTCCAGGAATTTCTGTGCCTGTGATTGGGAAGCTACGCTGGTGGCTCAGAAGTCTGGCTCTTCAGAGATAAAAAAACCCACAGCAATTTCATAATGCCTTCAGTGGATGCACAAATAACTTTAAAACAACAAGAGTCATAAGCCCCTCTGGTGCTGGCAGTTCCAGCCCCTGGATCACGGGATGACACCATAAATCCCAGTGAGAGGAGAGGGAAGAGCCAGCCCAGCCTTGCTCCCAACACTTCTTATCCAGGGGAGCCTTGGCCACATTGCGTGCACTTGTGGTTTCCTCCTCCTTTCAGAATTCTGCTAAGTGTGTTTTTAGTCATAAAAGCAGCAAAAATAAACTTAACAATGCCTTTTTTCCTGTCTAGCCATCAGGGAGCTTCTCCAAGTGCCTGGCTGACAGTGTGGAAGCAGAAGGCTCAGTGCTTTTGGATGGAGATGCCCAGTCATGCCCGTGTACAAGTCCTCTTCCAAAACATCATGGAAGTGAGACAGATTCTTCAAAAGCTCTATATATCTTCAGTAAAGCAAGCATCTTTATACCAGGTGTAAGGTCCCTATGAAAAAATGTATCACCAACTTCAAGTGTATTATCTGAAAAAAGAAAAACAAACCCACTGAACGATGTAAGAGTTTCACATCAGATTTCTTTCCATCAATGACTTTTCCAAGAGCTCCCCCAAAGCTTCATGGAAATACATCAAGTGCTACTTTGAAAAGCAGTCACATTTTGAAAATTATTTACCAAGCTGCTAACTTTTCCTGACTTCAAAGGTGATGCCTGAGATTGTTTATCATCATGAAATAGACACATTATTGAGTCTGGAATATAAACGTTTTGGTACGGCCTTGGAAAAACCTCTTCAGCTAACCCTGCCTCAGGCTAGAATGATTTAAAAAATAATATATATTTTACAATTCTATTACTTTTTTATCTACAATAAATAGCCAGGCTTACCCTCTCCATCATGCCCAGTCACATACATTATCACACCTAAATTCTATACACTCTAAACCTTTTTTTTTTAATAGCCAAGTTAAGATCTAGCAACATGCCCTAAAAATCAACAAAACCTGGAATTATTTTTTTTATTAAGGGAGGAGCAACTGCAACAAGGAAAGCAATATAGGCTGTGTGCTGTGTCAGCTCCTGCCTTCCTGTGTGCACCCCAGCAGATCTCAGCTGTGATACACAGTGATGTAATGTGGAGTCTGCATCAGTCCCGAGTCATTCCACAGCTGAGAAGTCAAACACAGACTTAAATCTCACTTGAAAGCTGACCACAGAGGTACAGGGATGGAGGAATGATTGTAGCCTGTTAAAATAAGGGAAGGGGGGGAAAGGAATATAAAAAAAACCCAAACAGTGGATTCTACATAGGTTTCTGTTGCTCTTTTTCTTAATTCTTGAAGATTCATGTGATTTGAACAAATCTAGAAGGGATGGGAAAGCAAATAGAATAATTTCCATTACCCACACAATGATTATGTGAGGCTTAATTGATGAGCATTTGTAAATATGCTTTGTGATTTCTGAAAGAAAGTTGTTACAAAAGAAAGGTGACATAAAAATGCAAATTATAATATAAATCTTATTCCATATACAATAAAGATAAATATAATAGACATTTTGGAAGGATTGACAAAGTTCTCATACACATATTTCAGATGTTTCTTATTCCTTTCCCCCCACACTACTTCAGCTTTAAAAATAGAGTCACAAAATAAGGAGCAAGGTCACACTCTTCACCAGCTCCTCACCACAGATCTGCAGTTCTGTTTCCCTGAGCTAAACTCTGTAAGATTTGCAGAGCTGATTCCCAGTGCCCACAGCCAGTCTCCATTTGGAGCAGGGCACAGCAGTCCCCCTCTCATCCCTGACCCCCAGCCCAGCTCTGGTCCTTGGTGCAGCCAGGCAGCACCACAACACCTGGGCTGCAGACTCTTGGAATGCCTTCAGCAATCCATTTGCTGTTCACTGGGTCTGTTTTTACTACCAGTGCTGTTTTACTGTCCCAAATCCACAAATATCCTCAGGGTCTCACAGTCTGCCCATGATTTTTGTAACTTCCCTGGTCTCTCTCAGCTCTGCTTGCCGGGATGAGGATGGCACAGATGCCCAAGGAGCCGTGGTCTCCCTGACCAGACCACAACCCTCCTCAGTCCCAGCTGTAAGGCCATGGTTACATGAGCAAAAAAACTGCATCTGTGTAGTTCCAAACTTGTCCTCAGCACATTTCTCCTGGAGCAGGCACGTCTGTTGAACTTGTCAGAGTGCATGGTGCAGCTCATGTCACCTCTGCGCTCACCCCGCATCTGCTCTGGGGTTCAGTGTATAGCAGGGATGGAAGTGAGGCACTGATCTGGCATACAGCTTGGCTGCTCAGAGTTAATCCATCAGAATTTTTTAAATAAACTGGAACTGGCAGAGAGTTTAGACCACGTAAATACTTGATCTCATATGGCATCACTTTTTAATCCTGTCCTGTCCAAAAAATAAATGTATTCTGTTGTCACACCACTCCCTTCATCCTTTGGTGTTTTGGTTCTTCTGTAACTATAAAGTAGGGATCCCAGCATATCTATAATGGGATTCATATAAATTCCTCATGAAAGTGTGCACCTACTTGGAAGCAATGCTGAACTGATATTGAACATTTCTTCTGAATGGTACTAAAATCCTCAGAGATTAAACTGAAAATGCATCAATCCTTCAGAGTGCTGGGGGCATGTATTTATATTTAACTTAATCCTGAGATTAACATATTCAAAACAGACTTGGCAGTTCATTATGAGAGAGCTATAAAAGTACTCTGAAGTATTCAGAATAATCAAGTAAGCACATGCAGTATCAGGGGCCAGGATGGAGTTATTTGGAAAAAGCATAGTTCTGTCTGGCACAAAGAGCATCCAGCGATGACCAGAATGCTAATTTCAACAAATGCTCAAGAGATGCCCATATCTTACTTTGCATTTCTTGTATAATGCTACATATGGAAAGAGAGGAAAAGAGCTACCATTCTATTCTTGTTAGGGAAAGATTGGAGCTTCAGAGGATTTTTAAGTTTAGTAACTCATCTCCTTTTACAAGCTTGAACTTGACCCTGGAAACTGCTCAGTTCCATTCATCAGTTGACTTTGTGACTCCATCTTAGTAATAAAAAAAATGACACCTGAGTACTTTAAACATCATTTACTGAATCTAAAAAGAGTCTCTTGCAATCTGTAAATTATGCAACCAACACTTACACTTAGATGTGTTAATCTGGGAATGGAGGAAACACAGTTAAAGTGAGCTGATACAAGTGCTAAATTTTAATAGCCAAAAGATATTGCTGAAGAAGGTGAAAACAAGACCCTTTTTTGGTTTTGTGGTAGGTCAATCCAGTGAGCAGGTGTCTTTTCACTTGGGACACAGGTTATGAGAACGAAAGCTAAGCAAGTGAGAGCAGAAAAAAATTAGGTAAACTTTTTTATAAACCTATTAACTCCTGATTGCTTTTGAATACTAACAGTATAAGTGGGATTTCTTTGAAGGAGCTGTATTGCAATCACCTACAGCTAAAAGTAAGAGACCATATGATGTCCAGAACACACAGCATGTGGGAAAACCTTGACAGGCCAGGGAACAGTAGACAAATGGGGTTTGAAATCTGGGATGAAACAAAGTGATCTTTTGCCATCTCCTGATTAATTACCTCGGCAGAAACAAGCTGCTCAATAAGTTTTCTTTTGGTGTAGGATGTAAACCTAAATTCATGCTGCTTAATGTAAAGGTAAAAGCTGGGTCAAACCTGTGGTATCCCTGCATTGCTCAGAACAGAGACTGGATTAGGCTGAGCTTTGCTCCCCAAACTGTGGCTCCAGCTCCAGGGTCATGATGCAAAGTCTTTGGTAGGAATTTGGGCTTGAGCTATTGCTGCCCCTCACTGCTGGCTGGTACCTCTGTGCTCTGCCCTCTGGGTCCTGCTGGCCCTCCTGGGGTCTGCATCAATCAGTGCTGCCAATCAGGTCAGGATATTGATCTGGCTGTGAGCCAGCATTCCTAAAAAGGTTTGTGTTTATTTTTGCTGTTCAAACCAGGTATCTCCATGGCTGGTTTCCAATAGCACCAAAGGCAGGGGTGTGGGCTGCAGCACAGAGGTAGGCATGGATGTAAGAGGAGGACAGATACTTATTAAGCCAGCATTACTGCCAGGCACATGCAGCAACATGACTTGGAACCACATCTCGTCCAGGCACGTCACATACCAAATTCCACCAACAGGAGACAATTCCCCTTCAGTTCATGTGGAAGGGGCTTGTGGTTTAGCATAGGAAAAGCTGTATTATTTCCTCTCTTGCCAAGCATTTTTGAGCAGCTACAGTGTTCACCCCACTGACAGGTGTGAAACTCTACCTGGTCACTAATCCCTTACCTGCTCCCACAGATAATTAACTGCTAAGCATAAGTGTAGCCTGCAGCATTTTCTGCTGGGAGGAAGCCCAGGTGCTGCAGAATGAAGATCCAAACTTGCTGCAATACCAAGGTTACATTACCAATCTCCACACACCCTGAGTCATGTGTCTGCTGCCTCAGTTCCTCCTTTTTGCTTCCCTGATGAGCACATGCATGCACTCACATGCACATGTGCACAAACCACACACTGTGGGGCTCAGGAAGGCTTCCTGCATTCTGAGTTATGCTGCCCAAATTACACCTAAAGGAGTTTTCTAGGGCTTAAGCACATCAGGATGCTTAATAAAACACTGAGCTAAGGATCTCAGTGAAGTCTGAGTGAATTCCAGTTCCATTGCTGTCAGCCAGCCAGTTCTCATCTCCTGCTCTGGAAGTTTAGCACTGCTGTCTCTTGCTATTGGGCTCTTGCTATCATGATTTTTATAACAAGGTCTTTTTAGGGTATGTAAAAAAATATTTTCTTTCCACTGCTGTTTCAGGAACATTCATTTGCATTTGCTTGCTTTTTCTGCACGCTGACATGCAAATGTCCAGAACACCTGAACAGATCTCCATTCAGAATTGCTCATGTTAGTGTCTAAGAAGCAGCTGAGCACCCTTCACTTTGTGAACAGTTCTTTTTCTTCAAATAAAGAATGCCTTATCAGGATAAATCCTCTGCAGGTGAAGACTTTCAGAACTCCAAACTTCTGAAAAAATTAATACAGCAGCTTCTCTGAATATCCCACATTCTTCAGAAAGAGTGAAGATGAAGAAAACCCACTAAGAACAGACAACAACATTGAAAGGAAGCCTGTGTGGAACCGTGGAAGGGTTTGGAAGGGAGACTTCCCCAGGGTGAAGTGTTACTTAGCTGCAGGACAGTCTGAAATGACCTGTTTGTGCTTAAACTCCAGATTCAGCTCACCCAGACATGTTTGCAGCCAGCATCAGTCAGAGCCAGCATACTGGCTTCTCAGGAATCATTATTCTTTTCTTGCCTTTTGTTTTTGGAACTACTTCAGAATTAGCTGTGTACTCAGACCTAAAGTGATAAATGATATCAGGAAAAAGGGACATATCTTACTCCTCCAATGCACACGCCTGTTGGGGCTATTTCCCTCTGGGAATTGCCCTAATGTAAGTTTTCCTTAATGTCCAATCCCAGGTTACTTGTTTATGTGTTTCAGTAGTTTCAGGAGGGTAGAATCTGGCTGCATCATTTTTCTGTACATTGGAAGAAAGCACAGAAAGAAAAAGGTTTTTATTTTCCTCAGATGGTATTGGTGCTAGTAGCAGACTGGTTCATATGTTATTTCTTCTTTGGGACCTGTGGATTTTCTTTGACTTCTTCATTGCACACCTAAACTCCTTTCCGGTGCACATGGGTTTTCTGAGGACATCAGTCATCCCAGCTGGAGGATGAATTGTGACAGTGAGTGTTTTGGAAGGACCATTCAAGGCATCCCTTGGGGGTGCCAGACACACTGNTGTGCCAGACCCACTGTGCAGGCTCAGTTCACCACCTCTCCTGGTGTTTGGGACAGACAAGCCAGGAGTGAAGCCAGGACAGCGACAGTGATGAAGAGGATGTGATCACTTTGTTGAGGTCTCAAACAATGGATGTGTTTATCAACCTGGCAAGGACCTCCTTTGGTGGGCAGGAGTCAGTAAGGTTAGTTTTGAAGGTAAAGAGATGGGATGAAACTGAGTCTCTCCTTTGATTTTATTTTGTGGAATGAGAGGCTGAAACATTGCTGGAAATGAGTTTTTGTCACTGCTCTAGAGGGTGGTTTGACAGAGGAGATTTCCTACAGAACAGAGACATCCTCCATACATCTCCCTCCTCCTCTCATTTGCAGCTTTTCTGAACCCTGAGGGTTTCTCA
>VYZP01000036.1:4859-14976 GCA_013400635.1 Hypocryptadius cinnamomeus
GGGGCCGGGCCGGTGTGAAACGGGAACGGGAACGGGAGCGGGTCCGGGCCGGGGCTCTCTCACAGCGCCCGCCCCGCTGAGGGCGGGACCGCGCAGCACGGCACCGCCCCCTCACGACCATGTCAATCACTGTTTCTGCCCAATCAGCGAGCGACATCGCCCCCGCGCAGCCAATGGGCGCGGAGCTTTGGCGGCGGGGCGGGGCGCAGGCATGGCGGAGCTGAGCGGTGGCAGCGAGGCCGTGGCCGTGGCGCTGTGGCCGCCCGGGGAGGCCCCGCCGGCCTTCCAGGTACCGGGGAGGGGACAGCGGGGAGGAGAGCGGGGCAGGGACACCTCCCTGTGCAGGGACGGCTTCCTCTGCATGCCCCTCCGGCCGGGCCTTGGACACCGCCAGCGGTGCGGCAGCCGCTGCTTCTCCGGGCAACCTGTGCCAGGGCCTCCCCATCCTCACAGGGAACGATTTGCCTCTAATATCTAATCTAAATCTGCTCTTTTATTTTGTATCTCTTCCTGCTTGTCCTGTCACTCCAGGATGCCTAGGAATTTGCTTCAGTGGTATTAGAGTCTATACAAACCAGATTGGAGAAGCTGCTAATAAGCCTTGAGGAAAAATTAAGCTGTGATTAGAGCCAAATCTCCCTGAATTGCGTGGTCTGCTCGTATTTTACCGAAATGGTGGTTGAGGAACATTAAACTTGGTTTTGAGTAAAGCCGAGTGACTGAGAAGCTGATGCTTATTAGAAAAAGAAACTTGCAAATGCACTGTCATCTTTCACAACACCCAGAACTGCCAGGTACAAGCTGCTGTGAAATGTAATATTTAGTGACAGCACATCCTCCAGGCTTCTAAATGAAGCTGAATGCTGAGGAGGGAGTGGAAATACCCCCGTGGCTGGCCTTATACCTTGGTTTCCAAATGTAGCAGTTTCTCTCGGGTTTTGTTTTGCAACACTCCGCGGTTCTATAACCATTCACCTGCTGGGGGCATCAGTGTAATTTTGAGGACCTGATTTTCTACCGGAATTGGGAGGAAGTGTGAATACAGCAAGTTGGAGAGATAAATTGAAAGTATCTTCATTTTCAACATAATTGTGTATTGAAATTCTGTGGCTTGAAGAGCTGTAGATTAACCTTAGAAGTAACTTACTGAGCATTTTGAAGTATGGGGTGAATTACTTTAAGAATACCTTGATAATTCTGCAAATAAATACATCCATAAATAAATATCTTTAGTATTGCTATAAATTAAAATGGTACACAGTAGAGTCTAATGAATTGATTTTTTTTTTTCTGCTAAGCATTTTTTGTGGCCAGGGGGCTATTTTCAGAGAGTCAGGCACTAATGAGACTATCAGTTGGTTTTTGGTCTATATGGAATATCTCATTTGTATTCCTTTAAACATTTCAGACAAGTTTGAGTTGGAAGTTTACAGAAAAGCAAAGCGATCATGATTTTTATTCTGGGATCAGCCATTTACGGACACAAACGTTTTTACCATTCTGTTTCAAGCACTGCTGGTGCCAGGGCTCTGACTGCCTGCTGTTCTCTCTGCAGTACAGCCCCGAGAGCGTGGCCGGAGCAGACGGAGAGCTCGACCCCACTGCAGTCACCTTCCCGGGCTGCCCCTGCCGCAGCAGCTCCTGCGCCGCTCCCGAGTGCCCCTGCCTGAGCCGCGGGCACAACTACAGCAGCCAGGGCCTCAGGCTGGCCGAGCTGCAGGAGCAGCCCTTCTCCAGGCCCGTGTTCGAGTGCAACAGCCTGTGCTGCTGCGGGGAGGGCTGCCAGAACAGGCTGGTGCAGCGGGGGCTGCGGCTGCGGCTGCAGGTGTTCCGCACGCGCAGCAAGGGCTGGGGGGTGCGCGCGCTGCAGCCCATCCCCAGGGGCAGCTTCGTCTGCGAGTACGCCGGCGAGGTGCTGGGCTTTGCTGAGGCTCAGAGGAGAACCCAGGCCCAGAGCCCACAGGAGCCAAACTACATCATAGCAGTGAGGGAGCACCTGCACGACGGGCGGGTGATGGAGACCTTCGTGGATCCCAGCCGCGTCGGGAACGTGGGCAGGTTCCTGAACCACTCCTGTGAACCCAACCTCTTCATGGTGCCCGTCAGGGTTGACTCTATGGTGCCCAAACTGGCACTTTTTGCGGCTGCTGATATCTCTGCTGGAGAGGAACTTTCATATGATTACTCTGGAAGATTCTGTAATTTCCCAGGAGCCAGCAGAGAAGACAAACCTCTGGAGGAAGAGAACAGCCTGAGGAAACCTTGCTACTGTGGTTCCTGCACGTGTGCTTCCTTCTTACCTTGGGACAGCTCCCTCTTTTCCACACCAGCGAGTTCTCCATAGCCTTTCAGCCTTAAACACACCTAAAAATACTGTTTTCTCCAGCAGTTAAATCAAACTCATTCTGTTCCAACAAGGAAGCACATGGGGTTTGAGGAGCAGCAAAGAGACATGGTTTCAGGAACTAATTTTATGGAAAAACCTTTTCAAGGTGGATAGTACAAAGGATTATTGGAGCTTCAAGATGTTCCAAAATCAGTGACTAAGCCAGGCCTGCTGTTTTTGTCTGGTTTTCCTCTGACAGCTTGCTGTATGTTAAAGCAGCTCTCTCAGTTTGTACCCTTCAGAAAGAATTTGTACCTTTGGCACTTGTACATGGACAGGATGTGATAAAAGCAAGGAAAGTCACTGACAGTGGCACAAGAAAATAACACCATGAACCACTACTGTTGCAAGAAAGGTATTAGGTTCTTAAAATCCATTAAATTATTGTTTTTAAATTACTTGCTGTAATTTTTTTTTTTGTTCCACAAAACATAGTAACTACTAATTATTGATGTAAAAAGGAAAGAGTCGCTTTGGTACTTGGTGTGTCCCTTCTCCAGCTGCAGTGCCATGCCCAAAGCAGCTGTGACTGACTGGCTGTTCCACTCCCATGTAGCTTTGCTGAAGTGGTGCAGGACAGCAGTCTCTGAGGAGCACCACATCCCATCTTTTCTAATCACCTCAGCCTCGAGGCTGCTCCCATCAGACCTCTGCAGTCACAACAAGCAGCACATCTGTTACTCCCCAGCACTCAGTACCTGCTCAGGAAGCAAATGCAGCCCCTGCAGCATGCAGCAGGATGATGCTGACAGCTGACTGAAAGGAGAAATACAGAAGTGCATCTGAACAGCAACAGATTTGTGTTTTGTGCTGAACAGCTGACAGATGCACAAGGGTTCTTTCAGCTGCTAACTGATCCATGTTTTCACTACTCCAGGGCCAGGCAGCATTAAGCAAGGCCTGGCCTTTCCCAGCACAGGGAGAAGGTCATTCCATCTTCTTTGCATCATCCCTGTCTGGCTCTAACAGCTGTGCAGGGCTTTTCTGAGCACCTCCTTCCCCCAGGGATGCACTGCCACATGAGCACGTTCTCTAACTGCATGTTCCTCCACTTCCCTTCTGCAAAGATCAAGTTAAGGTAGCTTCACATAGGCTGGTTTTGATATTTAAGATGGATAAACTGCAATGCAGTTTTTTATTCATGTCACACTGTGCCATCAGCAGCACAAGCCCTCAATTATTCGCTCTGGACAGTTGGATCTTCACCTCTTTCCACACCCTTTGACATAACACACACAAGGGAGTACATCTCATGGGGATCAGCTGTTCTGCAGGTGATCAGTAATTTCATTTTTAAATTACAGACAACTTGGATTTGGACCTGAAAGATTGGTGCCACTGAAGGACTGAGCTGTCACTCCCAGCTCATGTGCTCTTTCACAAGGAATCCAGGCCAACAGCTAAAAACTGGGAGCTCTCTGTAGTCCTGTCTGCTCTCCAAGAGCAGTAACGATTATCAGTATTTCAATATTCATTGGGAGATTTATTTTCCTACTGAAATATGATCGGAATAATTCAAGGATGCAGCTCTGAACCAATTGAAGGTCCCCTGTTCTGGGGAGGGGGAACAAGATGAGCTTTAAGGTCCCTTGCAACCCAAACCACTCTGATTAACCTGATACTGACCCGGAATAAAGGACATTTTGCTATTTACTAAACTAAATCCTACTTGGTGTTTATGTTTGCTTCCTTGATAAGATGCAGTGCTAACCTCTCCCATTTAAGTGCCTTCCTGCTGCTGCTGGGGTTTAGACACAGCTGTGGGTTTACGTTAAGATAAACATTACCAGGTGATTTCTCTTAGGGTTAATCATTAAGCGTCATTTCTGTCAGTGCAGAACCTTCCAAAGGATTTCAGCTGCTGGCAGAAGTAGTTTACAGGCTGAGTGGACATTAACTCAGTCCTTGCCTCTTAGGGTTCCTGCTGTTACAGGAGGGAAACTCCCTGGATCCCTTACCTTGGAATGCACAGGATTCCAGGGCACAGCCTGGACTGCAAGGTCTCTTGGGTAGAAGAGAGTTTTATCTGGTTTTCTCCCTGAAAAGGCATCATGCCAGCCACTTTCAGACCACAGGGCTGGGAGCAGATGATCCAATCCACTTCCTCTTTCCCTCCTGAGAAAAGTTTCAAGATGAGTGTTACAGCATCTGCACTCCTCATTTTCAGGATGACAGCACGGTTTGTTACCTTCCTGTTATGAGTATGCACTTGGCATGATTTTGAGTAGTTAAGGAAGTGCAGATTAAAAAAAATCCAACCACCTTGAGCAGTATCTGGTCCTTGATCACAGCCCTAGAGCAGGAGCACAGCTGAGCCCTCTGTCCCTGCAATCCAAGCCCTCAGCCCACGCCAGCGCTGCAGCTCCTGGGAGTGACCTGATCCCAGTTATCTGCTTGGAGCAAACTTCCCAGCTCAGAACAGGAACAGTGCTGGACTGCTCAAAACAGCCACACTGAGGGCCTTGCAAAAACAAAATAATTGTTAATTGAGTTCTAAACCATCCTGACAGTTGTTAATGGCCTTTTTCCATACAGCACGTACTCCACCATGCCTTGGCACTGCAGCTGCCTGGGGGAGTGCACCAAAATCTTACTAAAAAAATTCCCTGTCAAGAAACTAGGAAAGAAATAGACTCTTTGTTGTATCTGCTGAATTTCTGTTCACTTTCTCCTTCAGACTCCTTTCAGCTTCAGAGCCCCAGCCTGCCCCTCACAGCTCGGTGTGCCCTTCCACAATGAATGCAGTCAAACAGCTCAAAAGGCTCTGAGCTTCCTTTCATCCTCCCTCCTCCTTTTTCCTCTGAGTGCAATAATGATTATCAATATCTCAGTATTGTGCCATGCTGTGTCCTGGGATAGATTTTTCTGCTTGCTGGGCTTACCTGGACCCCACTGGAGGCTGGTGTTTGGTGAAGGGCTGCCCAGGCATTCTCCTGTGTCATCTTCTCAATGTGAAACCACTGCAGAAGAAGCTGCCAGGTGATGGATTTGCATTAAACTCAAACCCAATTTTCTACAGCAAAGACAACGCTGGCAAGGACCAGCATCAGTGCCAAGGCTTTTGTTAATCCACTGTCACATTCAGATCCCAAAACGAGGTTGCTTTCAATTGCTCCCATTTCCCTTCTCAGTTGCTAAAATTCCTCTCCTTTTCAGTGAGGAATTTTATTTTCAACAAAACAGTTTAGACATTTACCCTATTAGGTCTTAGGGCTCACAGTTCCATCTGCCATCACTTCCATGACTCTTATTCAAGTGGAATCATTCATTAGCTTCAGTTTCTAATGAGGCCAGTATTGCATTTTCCAAGTCCCTAAAATAAGCCTACACTGAGTCCAAGAAATTCAAAGGAAATTGTGTTTTTCCATCAATAAAAGTCTTTGGCATAAACAAATGCTTGATATTTTATTCAAATATGTACAAGATTTCTAATCATCATCACCCTGAGGATCATCTCCCTCAGCTGCAGAAGGCACTTCCTAAAGAGCAGCAAATATCTCCCCAGGAGAAGCCCATTTCTGGACATGATTTTCACTGCAAGTGGAATGTAACAAAGGGCAAGCTGCCTGTGGGGAGAGCTGTCATCTCCCAGCCCTCATTCTTGACTCCTTCATTCTCTCTCAAAGCTGCCTAGAATTTCCTAACTGCATAGAATTTCTTTTAAAGCTGTCTAGAAGTTTATAAAGTCTTTGCTTATTGCATTTGAGTGTAGAAGCTCTACATAAATAAAAGTAATTATTAAAGATCTTGTCTAAAGACGAGCTGTTGTAGTTGACAAGGTGGTGATCAGTCAAGGGCTGGACTCAATAATTCTGGAGGATTTTTCCAGCCTAATTCTGGGATTAAGTAATCTTTGAAAACATGATTGGCATGTTTCTGCTCAGTTTTGTTCCAGTGGAATCCAAAACACCCAGGCCAGGTTGCTCATGAACACGAAGGTTCTCCAAACGCTCTCGAGTTGCGCTGGTTTTTCTTCCCTCAGCAGGAACTTCAAGCAAGGTTTCTCCATTGTGTGCCATCAGCCAAGGGACACTGCTCATGTTTGTTCTCCCTGGGGTGGGATCCAGCCCCTCCTGTGCCCAGGACCATGCCCTGTGAGTGTGGCTCAGCGTGGCCCCGGGGCGGTGGCGGCGCAGCGGAAGCCCAGGTTGGACGCGGAGCTGTCGGGGGTGTTCTGGCTCCGAGCTGCACAGCGGTACCTGTAGCAGTAGGACTGCACAGCAACACAGAAAAGGAACTTCTTAGCACAGCTGGGGCTCCTCAGACAACAGTGTGTTAGATTAACAGATTAATTAGTTAGATTAATACAGCAAAACGTTGCCATCGCTGTGGGACAGATCGATGAAGTGCTACGGATGGAAATCACTGCGTTAGAAATGAGGGAATCCTACACAGCCACCAGCTGACACAAAAACTGGACTGAGTGGCAAAGTGTGTGATAAAGTGTCAGCCAAGAATCCCTCCTGCTCTGGGAAAAAGCCAAAACAACCGTTCAGCTTCCCCTCAGAGGCTGAGCTGTGTATCCATGTGCTAATGCCCCACTGGAATAGACAGGTGCTGAACATTTCCCTGAATGAGGTGCCAGACTTTTGGGATGGGATGTAAAAAGGTGCAGCTTCAGGCTCTGTCAGCTCTGAGAGGGAGAAGAGCACCAGCACACAAAGATCAGTCTGAGCTGATGTCAGGCACCTAATAAAGAGCCCTTGTACTAACAGTAGTCCGTGGTTTTGTCTTGATACACAGCCTAGTTTTATCACCTACAAAAGAAGACTAGGGCAGACTAGAATCTTCACAAACCTTCAAAATGGGTCATGTTATTCATCACTGAAGAGCCTATTCCAGTGTTAATTTAATCAAAACTGCTAATTAGCATCTGACATTGATTTCACCTAAGAAGGAAATCAGTGTAGAAAATGGGATCTCACTGTAGAAAATTTAATCTAATTATGAGAGTGATTTGCCAGCCACAGGCTTTGCAAGGGAAGAACAGGACAGCTTTAATGAAACAAGAGAGGTACAATGAGGGCTTTTAAGCACTGCATGAGCAGAGTTTAAAACACTATTTTGTGTCATGAACAGCCATCACTCTGTGGTGACATCCTGGCAGTTCTGAAGGATTTTCAGGTATGCCACCAATTAACATTTCATCTCCCAGCCAGCTCTGCAAACACCTGATGTCACTGAACCATGGAATTGTAAAAGGATTTGGGATTGAAGGGCCCTTAAAGCTTATCCAGTCCCAACCTCCTGCCCTGGGCAGGAACATCTTTCCCTAGACCAGGTTATTCAGAGCTCCGTATCTTTTCTGGGTCAAAAGCCATTCTAAAACTTAAAAAACAAAGTCACATCCATACTTTCCATTCTGACAAGTATTACTCAAGTTCTAGCATGAAAACACCATTAGAAGCCTACATCAACTTTAAGTTCTGCATCTAAAACCCAGACTGATTAAAAAAAACTTGTTTTAACTCCAAAGTCCTTAAGAACATCAGGTGTTGCTCTTCATAAATCCCATGAAACCCCTTGACAAGCATCCAGGCTGCCAGGAAACTGTCAGAGGATCACGGTCAAGTGCTTTCAGAGGGAAGAGGAACACGAGAAGAGCACGTTACCTTATGGCACATGTAGGATCCACCCTTCTTCACTCTGTCCGTGCCCGAGGATGGCCCTTGCTGGGGAGGGAGGACACTGGTCAGTACTCAGGAAATAACTGCTGATCACAGGGAGTAAGGGGATGGGGAAGGAGCAATCATAAATACTCTAGACACAGATGTCAGTGGTGTCAGAAGCAGACAACTTGAAATAATCCTGCCCTACAGAGTTTGCAGGTGACAGTAACCGTGCTCCCTCCCCACTGCTGCAAATATTTAACATTCCAGGTGCTGCCCACTGATAATGCCTGGTAACAGGGGGGTTCCTAAACACGGTTTTACCAGGAAGGAAATGAGCTCCAGCTTTCCTCAGTGACCACCCTGTGACCAGTCTGGTCACACCTGCCATGGATCCCACTCTCCCACCCTGTCTCAAGGGGTACAGCTGTCTCCCACCCAGGTCTGCATCACCAGGGGTGATGTTCTAGAAGAATCTACCCCAGAAGAGCATTTGTAACCAAACATAAATCCCAGGGACTGTCAAAAAACCTTGGGAGTTGATGTTGGTCCTCCAGAAGCTCCTGCCTGCACCCCGAGTTTGACTGCTTTGTGTGAAAGTTCATCACACAAATTGCAGCAGCTTCATGTTTACTGCCAAAATTTCTACGTGTGAAAAAGAATTTGGCATTTAATGGCACACAAATACTCAAGGAAAGCCACACCCTGAGGCAGCATCCGCTCCTTCCAAGCCTGGGTGCTCCCCACAGCACAGCCCTGCTCCCACTGTGCAGCCTCTGGAAACTGTCCCCACAACACCTGCACATGCATGCACAGCCCCTGCTCTGAGATAAGCCTCTCACCAGCAGTCATCACCCAGCCTGGTAATCTCATTTCAAGGGAAGCCAAGAGAAAACTGACCTAAAAAAAGTTCTATGGGAACAAGAGAAAGCAGAACAATGGGGCTGTGGAGCAGGATTTCCCCTAAATGCTGCAAGGGCTGAGCAGCAATCTGTGCAACTGGCTCCAAAGACACTTCTATAAACGAAGAGGAACATTTTTGGTTAGGGCTAGAAAGCCCTAAATCTATCATGTGTCAGCAATTACAAAGGGCTGACCTGTACTGAGCAGTGTGTGAACCAAAGGCTCAGAAGTGCATCTTTTTTATTAACTACAAAGATCTTCCACCAGGCCAAAATTGAGCATCAAAGGTTATTTGGTAACAAAAAAAAAGAACTTAAATTAACCCCCATAGCCTCCGAAGGAGGATTACAGCCCTGAAACACCTCACCTGCAGAAATCTGCTGTAGTGTCCTCCATAACTCTGTTCTATTATAAAACATCATTCTCCTATTTAAAATCACTGAAGGTAAAGAGTTTATCATAAAACAACTGGCAAAGATGTCAGAAAACCACAGACATCAGCAGCAGCATTTGCAGTGTTAGTATCTGCTTGTGCACATATCTCACTGATAGATGAAGGAAACTGCCTTGGCTGTGCTTCCCCTCACTAAAAGCTAATCACAGCCCAGCAATTAAGGTCACATTTGATTAAAACAAGCAAATCTCTGTTCTATCAAACATCATTGTTTTATGGCCTGACCTGGAGAAATGCACCAGCTGGTACTGAAGGGGAAGGACATTGGTGTAAAAGGCCAGAGCTGTCCAGACTTTGATCCCAGAGTTAAACCCCAGAGTTTACTGTAAATTAACAAGGTTATTCTGTACTAGAATACTGCAACAGCCATATTCCAGTCTGATTACATAAGTGCTTGTGCGTTCCATTACCAAAGCTCATAAAAGTAGGATTGTTCTTTTAAAAGTTACTAAAAAAAACCCAGAAGCTTTTTTTGTTAATGAAAATAAAGTTGTATTTCTTTGATTACATCAAACAAATGGTTTCGGATGGTGCATGGTGATTTCCAGTGCACAGCCACATGGTTACTCTGTTTGGAGATAAATCAATTTTCAAACAGAGAACTGCAGCTCATACAAAAAAATCAGAGCCAGAAGTCACCACAAAATAACCCCTAAAGGGACTCTGGTTTAATTGGACCTCACACACACACTTGGCTCTCTCTGCTAAAGGATCAGTTACATTTTTAGGGAGGAAATTGTTCCCCGTGAGGGTGGGCAGGCCCTG